>CM030366.1:109976432-110031432 GCA_017893485.1 Hemerocallis citrina | reverse complement strand
GTTTGTTGTTTTGACACATGTTACCACAACTTTTATGTACCTCAATTATATGCATTGGAACCGGGCAGGAGTCTAGTTTCTAGAACTTCTGACGGATCCACTTTTTATATCTTGTAGCAACGGAAATCGCAGTTTTGGTGCAGCAACGTCATGCTGTCCAGATTTGAGATTTTCGTTGTTCTTGATACTTTGATTTATTTTGACCCTCGAACATGTATCCTACATAACCTAGACTTGTTCCATGTTCTTGATTATGTGTACTTGACATGTTTCTCACACTTTCATGCTTTCTTGATGATAATAATAAACAATAAGTCGGGGTTTAAGGGAAAGACTATAGTAGTGGACAATATAGGTAAGTGTACTCGGAAGGGAGCCCATGTTTCCCAGTACTCGGTTCATGAACCTGTTGCACCTTGATGTATTCATGAACCTATTATATTTATGAACCCACTGTGTGGTTCTTGAACCTGTTAGTATTCACGAACTTGCTTCGTGAACCTGTTATTTTATTTTTGTATTCATGAACCATGCTTGCTTGATATTTGATGCCTGAGTACACTGCCCTTTAAAATTTACCACTAGGCCTAAACGTAACTGATTGTATGTAGCAACCATGTAGTAAAAGTATGGATACATGAAGTGCTACCAAGATAGTAATAACTATAAGACTTGACACATGATAATTGTACCTGATACTTGATGACATGATACATGAGACTTCATACTTGCACATAATACTTGACACTTGCTATTTGATACTTGTACTTGACAACTTGACACATTAGACTTGTTACTATTTACTCGACACTTGTACGTGATACTTATTACTTGATGCATGGCACCATTACATGTTCACTAGTCACTTGTTCTGCTACTAGTATTGGTTACCCAATCTTATCTCTCGAGTTGTCTTTCTTGCTAGCTAATTTCTTGAATCTCCACTACTTGTTGCATCCCTAATACATTCTTGAATTCCAAATCTTGTTCCATATTTCTTGTACTTGTTTTACTATTTGCGGCCCTAACTTGCACTAAAGGCATTTCTCTTGTTTTCTCTATCTTCTCTTTATATATATATATATATATATATATATATATATATATACAGACTTTGGAGACATGTTGCCTGCTGGAATTGGTGAGCAGACATTCTAGGCTTCGCTTGGAGTAAGGACTTGCTTAGATATTTTGTTTTCTTGAGTTATTCATTCTTGCTACTTAAAAACTTGTAATGGGCTTATGTTCCCGAGTTTTTATCTTTTGATCCAGAGTTGAAAACCATTTGGGATATTATTATTTGTTTCAATTATTTTCTGTTGCTTAATAAATTATTCATGCATGCGTGGTTGTGTACATTTTGTTATATTCTTGTTATGATGCTGAGTCGAGACTCATGAATGATGAAAATCATTCGCTGGGCTTTGTCACGCGCTCGTATTCCGTATTTTTGGGAAGCGGGGCGTGACACTAATAATTTACGCATCCTATTATATAAATAATCAGATATAAGTACTCTAGAATGCATGGAAATTTAGGTACGCCCATTTCTCAATGAATTTTTTCCCAAAACGCCCCATTTTTGCAAAGTTTTTCCCAAACCGCCCTACTTTTTTTTAATTCCCAAAGCGCCCCACTCGGTCTCTCAAAGACCGAGTCTAGTGCAAATAGACTCGGTCTTTGAAAGACCGAGTCTTGCGCTTTGAAAATTCAAAGAGCAAGACTCGGTCTTTCAAAGACCGAGTCTATTTGCACTAGACTCGGTCTTTGAGAGACCGAGTCTTTACTCTGCGTTTTTTAAAGCGTAGATCCCCTTTCTTTCTTCTTCTTCTTCTCGACTTTAACCTACTCTATTTCTCTAACCCATCTTCCTAAATCTAGGGCGACCTCCTACCCACAAAATCTAATCTTAATCTAAATATATACACCAATATCTTCCTAACCCTCTAACCATCTCCACTATAACAACCCAAAACCCTTATTTTGAAAGATCCATTTTTCTGATTTTTGCTAAATTTGGAGCGGATCGCAACTTCAACTCTTTTAACGAAATTTATACGGCTCTGTTCTTGACGCTTGTGAAGGTATGATGAATATTGGCCTTTAATTTTCTGAAATTTGGTATAGATTTTGTTTGCGTTTAGATAATAACTCGCATATTTTAATAAATATACCTAGGTATGGATCTTGAGATTCCTATTTGGTTATACTTTGGTGGTGAAATTATTCTTGATCCAAAGATTGGTAGTAGTTATAGTCATTTGGAACCGGAAATAGTTTGGGTACCCCGTACCATTACATTTGAAGAACTAGTTGAGAAAATCTATGAAGTTACTAATTGGGATAGGAATGAATGGAATGCGAAAATTTTAGCTCGATACGCAGCAGGAAGAGGAGGTGTTCAGTATTTTATGACAGTGCCCGTACCTACTGATAATGCGCTGAAGTCATTGATTGCTAGGACATTTGATCCGAATTGTGCTTGGTCTGTATTAGAGTTATATATTCAGCAAATTCGAGTTGTAACTCCTCAGCCACATGATATCCCCAGTGCAAGCTTCATACGGGTAGCACCTACACAGCAGTCGAGGCCTAACCCCGATCAATCTTCACAACCAAATCCGGTATCCTCACAAGAGAACACCTTCACAAATACAACAATTCCGGATTCTGTAAATGTTGAGCTGCCACGCCAACCAAGCCCGGTTCCTGACTCTGTTCCAAATGACAGTATGTTTGAACTCTTTCAAAATGCAGTGATTAACAACAGCTTATTAGATGATGATGAAGAAGAGGAAGAAACAGACGATGATGAAAGTCTAGAAAGTGATGATGGAGAAGAAGACGATGATGTAGCTAATGTAAATCCTTCGAACAATAGTTCTAATGCAGTGAGAGTTACTGATAGGTATGCTAATGTTAACGCTCATGTTACGGAGGAGATGGCTGAAGCTGCTAGAGTTCCCCCATATCCACAAGAGTCTTCTGGTTCATCCAATGTAGACGAATTTTACGTTGGACAGGAGTTTGTTAGTAAAGACTCCCTTCTGCATGCTGTGAAGGTATATTCTATCAAGAAACATCGTGAATTTATCACATTGAAAACATCACCGTCACTATACACTGTTAAATGTAAAAAGGCACCTAGAAAACGTACAATAGAGGAGATCGTACAAGGTCCCCCAGGAGTAAGTGATGGTGGATGCCCTTGGAGATTACGAGCTATTGTTCCAAAAGGAGGGAGAAATTTTGTGGTGAAGAAGATAGTCGGCCCGCATACTTGTACGAATCCCACGTTGAATCAAGACCACTGCAAAATTGATGCTAACCCTGTCAGTAATTTGATTTTGGGTGTGGTGAAGAAGGATATTGCTGTATCACCGGGGGTAATTATTGAGATTGTGAAAATAGAATATAATTATCAGATTTCATATAAGAAAGCTTGGAAAGCAAAACAAAAGGCAATTGAGAGGTTGTACGGTACCTTCGAAGAAGCATACACGAAGTTGCCTTTTCTACTAACAGCAATTCAATCAGCAAATCCAGGTACCGTTGTCCACTGGGACAAATTTGAGTCTAGCCCCAGCGAGGAAACATTCAAGGGAGTATTTTGGGCATTTGGTCCTTCGATTGAAGGTTTCAAGTCTTGCAGACTGGTTATTAGTGTAGATGGAACTCACTTGTACGGTAAGTACAAGCGTTGTTTGCTAATTGCTGTTTCCCCGGATGCGAATGGTTGCTTATTTCCTTTTGCATTTGCATTGGTTGATGGAGAGAGTATAAACACGTGGACATGGTTTATGACTTGCGTCCGGCATTATGTCACCGATCGCACTGAGTTGTGTGTTATCTCGGATCGTCATGCTGGTGTATTGTCTGCTATGGATTTGCAAAACGGTACTTGGAACGAACCGAATGGATTTCATCGATATTGCATGCGTCATTTTGCCACAAATTTTTTTAGTAAATTTGGTAGCAAGGCATTGCGCAAGAAGGCCAAAAGTTCGGAAGACCGAGTCTTGAGTCTGATACCAAAAAAAAGACACAGCAACAAGACTCGGTCTTTGAAAGACCGAGTCTAGTTGTACTAGGCTCGGTCTTTAGAAGACCGAGTCTTCTTGCTGTGAATTTTTTTTGGTATCAGCCAAATGCTGAGTGTTCTAAACACTTTGCAAAACAACCACCTCTTCTTCAAATACCTGAACAAACAACTCAATATTCCCATCCAACCACCTCTTCTTCAAATGCCACAACAAACCACAACAAACCATTCAACAGAAGATTAATAAACTGAAGATTAATAAACCACAATAAACCATTGAACAGAAGATTAATAAACTGAAGATTAATAAACCACAACAAACCATAACTCAATATTCCTCTTCTTGAAATACCAAATTCTACAAAATCACAACAAACCACAACAGAAGATTAATAAACTGAGCACTGATAAACCATTATACCAACTTAGCACCAAAATTCAACCGAGGTACTAAAATACAAAACAACTGAGGTACTAAAATTTCACATTCACTTCACCACAACTCAACAAAACTCACTTCACCACAACTCAACAACCACTTCTTGACACACCAATATCACCACTCCAACAATTTCAACCACATCAACAATTTTAATAACTTCATCTCAAACAGAGGAACATTTCAAAAATACTACATCAACACAGCTACAAGATCAGCAACCAAGTTAAAAAAATAAAAAAACAACATTAAAAAAAACTACATTAAAAAATACTACATTAAGAATACTACATTGAAAATACTACATTAAAAAAACTACAAAATCAAAATAATTAAAAATATTACATCAAGGGTCTGGTGTGAAGAAAACTGGGGGTCTTCTGTGTCGTCTATGACGATGGGGAGTTGCCTGTGTCAGTGCAGACAACGGGATCTCCGGCTCTTCTTCAATCTCATCCCCAACGAGCTGTTCTTCATCACCTTGTGCTTCAATATCAGGGTCTGCTTCTTGTTCGTGTTCCGAAATCACTTCGAGGTTGAGGTGGCGGCCTATGAACAGTTCTCTTTCGTCGTTGACCGGTATGACCGCCGGTTCGATGTGTGGGGGTCCTAAGTATCGCATCTAATGTTGCGCCCTCCCCCACAAGATCAGCTTGTGCACGGCAACACGATAACATCTCCCGTACAGTAACCTTCGTCTGATCGGCGATGTTGCTATTTAGCATATGAGCACATTTCTTGGCAAGGGACCAAGTCTGGGTCAGCTGAGAAACATGAAAGGTTGAATTAGATGCACATAAATATATAAAAACATATTGATATATAAATTTTGAAAATTTAAAACGAAACATTAAAACTTACAAAGCCACGAATAGCGGATCCCTTTGGTTGGTACATCGGCAACCTCACCGAATGCCCATCTACTGGTTCGGTCCCTGGTCGACGTATCGGTACAACGACTCCGGCAGGAGCCTGCAACGGTGGGGAAATGAACCGTCTAGTGACTCTCTCGTACCAAGACAAGTACACACCATGCAAGGAGAGGTCAAAAGGTGGGGTGTCAACGATGATTTCTTCGAAACGGTTAATGTTCCATCTCTGAACGTATTCGAAGAAGCAAGTGGCCCAGTTGTGTCCCGGTGTACGGCCCATTCCAGTGATGTTATGCATCTCGGCATTGAATGGCACGGTAACTGGAATCCCCTGGTGCAGACCAAACTGCCGTAAAAACCTATCGGGGTAGTAGAACTCAACAACCCCGAAGTTGATTAGAGGTGCTTTCGTGAGCCACAAATTACGCCTGAACGTACAGATAGGTGGCAGCCGAATCAGTCGCTCCTCTGTGTACGGGGTCCACACCACACAGTCGGCGGCCAACCTGTCCAACTCGTCGCGGTAGTATGTCAAGCACCTGTTGGGGTTGGCCGTCCATGTCAGTTTTCCTGTCCAATACACACCAATCGGAGGTAGCATGTCTATATCTTCAGAAAGAACTCTCCAATGTTGGGACTGGATCCGTACTACGGGCCTACCTACGTGAATCCGTTCCCAACTCCATATCTGCAGTAGAATTAGAGGTCCATTCATCTGGTTCGAACCTATACTGCACAGACACAGACTCCGATACAGTGCCGATAGAATTGCACTGCCCCAACTGAAACGGCGGATCCTACCTATATCGGCGATTAGGGGCAAGAACATCAGTGCTACGGTATTCCCGGTTGAGTTTGGAAACAGGACCGTGCCGAATAGCGTTAGAACATATGCCCTAAAGTAGCACTCCACCTCCGCTGCAGTTGAAGCGTCATTCAATCTATTTTTGAACGTATCCTTCAACCACTTTAGGCGGATAAATTTCCCATTTATCGCGCCAGCTTCCACTGCAACCCCTAGGAACTCCTCCACGAGATACACGGGATCGAAGTCCATCGATCCTATCACTGCCTCTCCATCGATTGGAAGCCCGGTTAGTATAGCAACGTCTTGTAAAGTCACCGTCATCTCCCCGACTGGCAGGTGAAATGAGTGTGTCTCGGGCCTCCATCGTTCAAGCAGTGCTTCGAGAAGTGGACGATCGCACTTGATGGATGTCATCATGGAAATACCGTAGAACCCACAATCTCTAAGCAACTCGTGTATGCGTGGGTGCACAGGTAGCGGATGCCCAGTCCTAAAACGGCACTCCGTAGCCTCGCCGTTCCAAACATACTGCGATCGATGCATCGGCTGGAGAGTGAGAAGTGAAGGGTCGAGTGGTCCGGGGCCTGCAGGAGGGATGTATGAAGACGAAGGGCCCGCCTCATTTGGATTGAATTCAACCTATATAACAATAACATTTACATCAGTAGACCGAAAAATATAATACAATTCTATTAGAATCAACATTTAATTACTTACATTAGTAGCATCGGTAGAAGCACGACCACCACGACGACCACGACCACGATCACGTCCACCGCGATTACGTGGAGGTCTACTACTTTCTCCTACCTCCATGTTACCCCTTGTGCGTGCCATTTACAGTAGACTACAAATCCTACAAGTTCAACAAAAATGTTATTAACTACACAAAAGCTAGATATAAAAACAAATTATATATAACAAAGCCGTTCATTCTCTAATTTTAGCAAAACACTAGAGTATAACAAATTCAACAAATTCTATACATAACCTAGACTCTATAAAATTCTAAAAAACTAGATTCAACACATACTATATGGAATTATATACAAAATTGATTCAACAACAAAATTCTATTCAACAAAGTTTCAATAACTCTATCAACTCTTTCAACAAAATTCTATACAAAATTGAACTCTTTCAACTCAATATTTCTTTCAACTCTTTCAACAGAATTCTATTCATTCCAACTTCAACTCTTTCAACTCTTTCTTTTTTGAAAATCAATAACTCAACAAAATTTGGGTATTAATACTAAAATTAACTCAACTATTTCTTCAACATATACCATCATCGTCAAAGTCTTTCCATGTAATATTATGCTTATATCATTATAAACACCATAATATTTCAGTTTTTTCCGACAGAATTAACACACCCAATGCACATACTGATACTTCAAATATCAGGAAGTGCTCACTATTTGTTTTTTAACATCAATAACTCAACTCTTTCATTTGGAACATCAATGCTAAGCAAAATTAACAGTGAAAATAACATCAATAAACTAATGAACTAGAATTTGGAAGATAATTAAATGTGTTTGTTTGGAACATAAATTCATTTGGAACATATCTGTACAAGTGAGTTCCATCTACACTAATTGGAAGTGAGTTTATTGATGTCCCCATAATTGTACAAGTGAGTTCCATTTGGACAAGTGAATTTCTTCAAGTGAGTTCCATCTAATGAACTCACTTGTACAGATGGAACTCACCCGCGAAACAAACAGCAAAATTCATTTGGAACATCAATAAACTCAACTCCTACTAATCTACTTTGTCAACAATAAGTCAAATTCAACTAATGAACTTCACAATAGCATCAACACTAACACAAATTTTGCTTAGAAAATGCTTAAGAAATATACCTAACAAGTGGGAGAATCCGAAGACGAAGACGAAATTGGCAAGAAGAGCTTGACCAGTACAACCGAAATCTTCCAATTATGGGTATTCGGGGTTTAGGGTTTAAAGAAAGAATCGATTTTGGGGAATAGGATTTGGTAAAATCGAAAATGAATTAGAAAGTAATTGGTTTTGGGAAGTTCAACATTCGATTAAGAGAGTAATCGAACGGAAAAGTAGAGAGTGCGACGGATTCGTTGAGGGAAAGAGCGAAAAGAAAAAACAATCGAAAGTGAAGAAGAAGAAGAAAGAAAGGGGATCTGCGCTTTAAAAAACGCAGAGTAAAGACTCGGTCTCTCAAAGACCGAGTCTAGTGCAAATAGACTCGGTCTTTGAAAGACCGAGTCTTGCTCTTTGAATTTTCAAAGCGCAAGACTCGGTCTTTCAAAGACCGAGTCTATTTGCACTAGACTCGGTCTTTGAGAGACCGAGTGGGGCGCTTTGGGAATTAAAAAAAAAGTAGGGCGGTTTGGGAAAAACTTTGCAAAAATGGGGCGTTTTGGGAAAAAATTCTTTTTCAATGCGGTCAACACTTATAGTCCTATTGACATGGTAAACGTCACTACAGTCGGTGGTAGAAATAAACAAATTGCATTGTAACCCCATGTTACAGTTGTACGTATTATATTACGTAAAATTTTTGTATTATCAATTAATTTTTATTTCATTTCTTCTCTTTGGACTCTTTATCGGACATTATTTCATTTTTATTAGAACTCAAATATTTTTCCCATCCATTCTAAAATTTTGAGAATTTTTTCATTTCAGTTTAAATTTAAACCCTAATTAATCCTAATCCTAATTCTAATCAAATTATCTAATCCGACAGCCAACCCCTCAACCCTCAACTTCTTTTACGGCATTTAACACCTCCCACACTACTGCCTCCACCCCTATATATATATATATATATATATATATATATATATATATATATGAGTAATGCTCCATTGAAAACGAGTTTGTTTTCACCGGGTTGGAAAACAACGATCTGAGCCGTTGGATCGCTCTTGATCGTGATCAGCGGCTCAGATCGCTGTCGTCCATCACCCATCTCACTTAAGTGGCGGAGGGTTAATTTGGAAATTTCGTCCCAAATAACTCTTCGCTTCTTTCTCTCTTAAAAATGAATGAACCTAGGCCGTTGTTAGGTTATAAAAAATTGAATTATAGGTCGTTGTTTGGAACGACGACCTTCATTCAATTTTTATAACCACGGCCGTTGTTTCCAACAATGGCCTAGGCTATAAAACTTCATTGTTTCAAATAACCTTCGCTATAAAATTTTATAGCCTAGGCCGACTTAGGTTATAAAAAATTGAATCATAGGCCGTTGTTCCAAACAACGGCCTATGATTCAATTTTTTATAAACAACGGCTTATGATTCAATTTTTTATAACCTAGGTCGTTGTTCCCAACAACGACCAAACCGTTCACATTGATCTACATATTTAAATTAGTCTAAATATGCAAAATCAAGTCATTTGAAATTCTTTTGCTCATTCATTGAAGTGTTACAAAAATTGAATGGCTGAATATCGAATTTTTTTTAATGACATGATGGATGGGCAAATGAATTTCAAATAACTTGATTTTACATATTTAGACTAATTTAAATATGTAGATCAATGTGAACGGTTTGGATGATCCATGCGATGGCCGGAAGGGCAAGTGCTCATGGAGTGCTCACGAAAGTAGTGCTCAACCGAAGGGGCCCCTATATATATATATATATATATATATATATATATATATATACATACATACATACATACATACTATTCTCTCTCTCTCTATCCTTCAATTATCATTAGCCAACTCTCTCTCTCATTCCACTCACTCACTATGTATACATAAATATACATGCATGCATCTTCACTCACCCTGCACCTCCTCTTGCTGCATACACTTCACCCAGCACACCCGAGCCCCACTCTCCACCTTCTCCACCCGACCTCACCCCGAGCTCCACCGCATGCACCTCCGAGCCTCTCCTATAGTGCCGAAGCTCCACCACCTTGCTGTCTGGAACTCGAAGCCAAACTCCATTTAGTTGCGGTCTTCGCACTTGCTTGTTATTATCGAGGCTCGTGCTCGTTACAGTCATTGCCGTAACATCATCATCGACGTTCGTGTTATTTTTGCCACTGTGTTGCTGTGTGTTTCCATTCTCTAGCTTTTGTGCCGCCGTTCGACTTTGCCTATTCTTCTTCCCGTAGTTCTTACCACGATCGTTATAATCGTCGTAATAAGGCAATCATTTTCTTGAACTCTTAGCAAGTAGCCTATTTATCGTCATATTTCCTTGTCTAGTTACTTATCCCATGCTATTGATTCAAATCTTGAACCATTAACACACTTTGAATCTTGTTATCGAATATCGAATAACTCTGTCCTATCGTTTGTCCAAATTTATACTGAGAATTTGACCCACTTCCCGATATTGAAATTCCAAACTTTATACTTGAAAATCATAGTGCTTGGTATGTAGAATCCAGAACATTTTACAGTTTCAAAATCAGATTTATACATTGTGAGATATCACGATTTTAGTACTGTCATATTGTAATTTCCAGAACACCAAAATTGTATACGAACTTGTAAAGAACAGAAAGATTGACCTAGTTCCCTATACTAAATCCAAGAACTTTATCGATGAAAATCATAATCCATTGAGTCTAGAATCCAGAACATCTTACGGTTTCTCAATCCAATTTATAGATTGTAAAATATCACGATTTTAGTACTGTCATATTGTAATTTCCAGAACACCGAAACTGTACATGAACCCGTAAAGAATTGATAGATTGACCTTGTTCCCTATACTTAATCCAAGAACTTTGTACATGAAATTATATTCCATCGATTCTAGAATCCAGAACTTCTTACAGTTTCTCAATACAATTTATAGTTTCTAAGATATCGCTATTTTAGTATTGTGACTCCTGGATATCCAGAACAGAGCCTATGCACGAAACATTGAAACAGATAAAGAATGAACTTTTACGCATAGCTATTGTCCCTAGAATATATCACGTGAATATGCGTTGGAACCGGAAAGGAGTCTACTTTTTAGAATCTCTAACGGAATCAGATTTGCTTTCCTGTAGCAACGGTAAAGTTAATGTGAGCATAGATGGTGCTACTGTTCAAAACTTGCATCATTATATTTTTGCATATAAACCCGTTATTTTCTATATTTAATGAATTGAACTATATACATACCATGCATTGCATAACACTTGATATCTTCTACATATTGTATTGATACTACCATTCCACTAGTCGTACCGACTACATGTTCATGATTAAATATTGTAAAAAAATAATAAGCCAGTGTTATAAGGGTACAACTTAGTAGTGGACAATATAGAGGAGTATACTCGGAAGGGGGACCGTGTAACGCCCCAAATTCCAAAATACGGTATTCGTAGCACAACATGATCTTTACTCCAAATTCGTACAATTTTACAAGGAATTAATTTTTTTTTCATACAACTCCGTTCTTTTACATTAACACAACGGAGATAAAAATAAATACAACTTAATAAATACAACTTGAATGACAGTAACTTAAATCTGAAAGCGATCTTTAGCACCAATACATCTTTGTATTCTTTTGACAATCCAGGCCCTGCACTGAAAACTGTGGGCACATCAGTTGCTTACAACCGATGCAATATTATAAAACAGCAATTCTCACTATGCCGTAATATAACGATTCTTTATACTTTAGCATACACAAACTTGAATGTAAAAATAAAGTGTGAAAAGTGATTATCCTAAGCATGTCAGTTCATGCAATGACTTAATGCCTAATGCAGGTGTTTACGCTATGATGACACTAATGCATACTTGTTCGGATTCTATGCATCCCATACTACATAGGTCCGAGGGCAAGCCCTTATCGTACTCCACATTATATGGTTTAATCCCTCGCTATGAATATTCGACTACGGTTACAAAATCAAGTTTTAGACATTCCACGAGTACGAATTTTGGTTCCAAAATCCACCGTTCGACCAGTCCTGGAATCCACCATCAGACTATACGAAAATTCTCGTCGTGCGAATATTTCGCAAGTGCCGCTGCAGCCTCGGTATTTCATACATAATCGTGAACTACCTCCCATCCGCCCGACTATTTATGTTCCTGGAATCCACCGTCAAATCAATCATTGTCTTGGATTTAATTGAGGATTGTCTCATCCCGCAAGCAACCACAGTCCAAGAATCCACCGTCTGACCGGGTCTATAGGCCAGGAATCCACCGTCAGACTATACAGAGACACTCCACTTACGTTTGCCCAAGTTTATTACATCTTCTCCTAGTAATTTTTTCCTTAGTTTTTAGTTTTAGAAGAATCATCACAACCTAGGGCTAGCTTACCCTACCGGACTTAAACCATCACGAGAGGCAGTCAGCCCAACCTGGCTACTTCTCAAGAGATACTTAACCCACACTGGTTAGTTCTCATATTTCATTAATCAACTGCCTGTCACTAGGGTCTCGTCTAGCCTCTAGATTCCAACAATCATCTCATTTAGAGATCAAAATAGGTTACATCTAACCTCAACAACAATATTTCAACTTTTATTCAACAATTCTCTTCATTCACGAAGCATTCAACTTTTATAATTTATTCAAATCATAATTTCCAATCAAATTTCTCGTAAACAACTTTTAAATTAACAAGACAAACTAATCACTTCCAAAATTATCTCGAAACTCATTTCTTCAAAATTTACTATTTCCAACAGATAATCTTTATCTCAAATCAACACT
The DNA here is from genome assembly GCA_017893485.1 of Hemerocallis citrina. Lineage (NCBI taxonomy): Eukaryota > Viridiplantae > Streptophyta > Magnoliopsida > Asparagales > Asphodelaceae > Hemerocallis > Hemerocallis citrina. The sequence goes on along the minus strand of CM030366.1, from coordinate 110,018,578 downwards.
TTTCTTCAATTAACATTGTTTATTTTTTGTATAAAAATTCCTTTAAAATCATCACATAAATTTCTTGATTTTTCCAATTCAAACTTTGCCTTTAAATTTCGAAAAGAATAATTTTAATATTTTCACCCATATTTATTTTAACTTTAAACTCCAACTTGCAATGAACATATCATGCCTGTAAGTTCATCAAAATATCTTTAAAACAGTGTAAAATTACTCCAAAATTACTCTAGTAATATTTTATGAAATTTATGAAGTTTTCACTCTTTTAAAAACTCAAAATTCCCAAAAATAAAAATATTTTTTGCCATAAACAGCAGCCCCCTTCCTCGAACCAACACCAACCCCATGGCGCAAGAGCACCTACCCACTGAGCCGAAGCTCAAATCACAATCATATATAGCTTCAATTTATTAAGTACCCAACTCTTCACATTTACTCTCTTTTTAGAAAAAAAATATTGAAAATAACAAAGCCCACGCCACTTGAACTTGCGACCCCAGAGAAGCCCCACGCCTGCGACATGGAAGCATGTGAGTGTAGTGCGCACGCGCTAGCCACAAATCCCAAACTTCACTTTTGTCTATATAGGAGTTAAATTCTTTATCAACCAACTCCAGTTCATTCCACCATTTAAAATATATACATTCAAATCAATTTCTATTAATTGAATTAAATTCATTTGTTTATATAACACAATTTAAAAAACTCTAGTGACGAATTCTCACTGACAAAGCAATTCTACACAAATTGAAATGTAGATAACAACTTTAACAAAATTCATATACCATATGCCCTTATTAAATTATAAATACTACTCTACAACTCATACATATATTTTCTTCTCTTTTCAATGACAATTAACATGATGGGAATTTACTCCAAAATTTATATAATCGATTCGAATCTAGCACAATTCAATTTTCTTTCACAATTTGTTTATAAAAAAAATATACTCACACTAAATTAAAATTTGCATGGCATCACATCAAAATTAGAGATTAAACTAAGCAATTTACATCTACAATTGTAATATAAATTTCCTAAACACACAATTAAACTACAAATTAGAAAGTATATAGAAATACCCACCTATTAGAAGAATATACTAGTAGAAATTACCTTCACAAAAGCTCCATAATCCAACAAAATTCACCCAAAAAGAGTCACACCGAAATCCACAGTTAGCTTCCCGAGCTCTGCCTAATTCTAGTTTGATTTGATTTTTTCTCTTTTTTTTGTGTGCCTTTATTAATGATATGGCTTAGTGGAGAAAGGAGTTTATATAAAGGAGTAATCCTAATAACCACCCACTACCCATTATCTTAATCCCCACCTAGCCACTAATTTTATTCAAAAATTTGTTTCCCTCCTAACTCAACAGCCGACCACTTTCATTGTGTGGGAAACATGTGCATGTGGGCGCCACATGTGCACACAAATCATTATTAGTTTTTATTTAAATGCATAAGTTATAATGTGTAGTATTTATTTAATAAACTTGTTTAATTCAATTATGATTAAAGTTTTTCCTGCACAAATAAAATAAACACACGCACATTACATAAATTTTATTCTTAAGGAGAGTACAAGCAACACGTGCACTGCAAACACGTGCGTCACACGTAAAATAACTATTCAAAATATGAAAAAATAGATTTGATCATCGGGGAAATGTTTATAAATAATTGAAGTACAACATACGAATAATCTATTTCATTAATTTTATATATACAACAATATAATCAACTCGCACATAGGAAACACGTGCATCATACGTAAAAATATATTTGTTTCAAAATAAGAGAAAAATGAATTTCAATTTATGAAATGAATTCGAACAAGTTATAAAAATAAATAATTGAAATACATAAGAATATTATAATGTTACACGTACGAATATACGTAATCGATACGTGCATCAATAACACGTGCAACGCACGTAAAACACAAAGATAAAAATAAATTTTTGAGTTGGCTAAAAATATGATCGTAATGAGTTTTGAGGAGACAAAAAATGTATAAATAATTGAAATACAGAAATACGCAGGAAAATACGTTACGACTATTACTCGTAACAGTACGAACTATACGTGCGTAACACGAGGGGCAAAATTATCATAACTCAATTTTGCGGGGTGGTATAGACCGTGTTTTTTAGAATAGTGATTCTTGATTTTTTATTTTTGATTACACGATTCTTGATTACATGATTCTTGATTACATGTCTTGTTTATTGATACTATCACTGGAAGACCCGAGTACTTAATCCTTTAGAATTCACTACTTAAGTCTAAACGTCACATGATTGATATGCACCCGAACTTGTGGTATAGGACACATAATTGCATCCATTAGAAAAGTTAATAAAATCGATAAACTCAAGATTGACATTAAACATTATTCTTGATTACATGATTCTTGATTACATGATTCCTGATTCTTGATTTCATGATTATTGATTAACTGATCCTGGGTTACTAATTGATTTTACTTTGAAGTCGTGAATACACTTATTTATAGTTGTTGCTTACATGATCATATTGTTCTAGTTTCTTGCTTCCTTCCATATTGTATTGTACTCTTTTTCAGTAATTGTAATGCTACTTCTTGTTCCTTCTATGTTATATCTTGTTACCTTACCATTTTACTGCTTGTTGCTACCTGCTGGCCGAAGCTTGTTCTAACGGTTACTTTCCTATTTTCTTTGAGTTAATGTTTATACATGATAGATGATGATTTACAGAAGAAACTTGATGATCAGACTCTCTAGACGGAATTACTACAACTATTTATCTACCACCTCATTGTAATAAACTATTTAGTACTTTGTTTATTCTCGAGTATTTTGACCCGAACTTCTTGTATATCAGATATTGGTTATTGTATTCTAGCATTGTTCATGTGATTATTATTGTTACCCATGTTGTTGAGCTTACTGGTATTGTAAAGCTTATGGATGATATGAGTTGGTATACTTATATCATTCGCTGGGCCTCAATTGCGTGCCCGTATTTTTGTATAGTAGGAAGCGGGGCGTGACAGGTTTTTAGTGGTATCAGAGCCCAGGCTCGAACCATGCTTTGCTCAACAAGTATACACACCATATTGATCACATGAACATTGATAACTATCTTTCAGATCCGAATACTAACCTTATTCGATTCATGTCTTTTGATCCCTTCACAATGAGTTCTTTCACTGCTTATTTCCACCCATCCCTTGCACTCTTCTTCATTCATTGATTCATTATTGGGTATAATACTCGGTATAATACTCGTTCATCCTTTTATACCCATATTCTCTTTGATTTTGTTGCTACCCATTCCTTTATTTTTGCACATTTCATCAATCAGCATCACATTTTCTGCTGCATTATGTCAGTGGCTTAGAACATTACCACAGAAGCAGGTGTGGACATTTATTCTGAATAATGTAAGCAGCGTCTCTTATTGATCAATAACATGAATTTTAAAGCAGACTTCATTGTCATCAACAATGCGAGATTTATTGGGCGGGGCATAAAGAAGAAAACGAAAAGAAGAAGAAGAAATAAAACGAAGAGAAATGAGGAGAAAATTCAAATAAGGAAGAAAGAGAGAGAGAAGTCGAAGAAGAAAGAAAGAGAGAGCAGCAAGGGAAGAAGGGGAAGAAGAGAACTCAGGGGTAGGGTTTGGAGAAGAGAAAGAGCGGGATGCCGGTGGCGAAGGCGGAAGCAACAAGAAATGAAGATCTATAGGGGAGCTCGATTTTCTTGGCAATCGAAGAGAAATGGAAAGATCTGAAATCAGTGGAAAGTTGAGCGGAGATGAAGAAAAATTTTGTGGGAGAAGAAGGTGAAGCAAGTATGAAGAAGCTTTCTTCATCTTTATCATCTTTTTCGAGATTCGGCAGGATCTGTGTATTTTGTGGCAGTAGCTAAGGCAAGAGAGATAGCTACAAAGAGACTACGATTGAGCTCGACAAGGAGTTGGTACAGAGGAATATCGATCTCGTCTATGGAGGTGGGAGCATAGGATTGATGGGCCTTGTTTCTAACGCTGTTCGTGCTGGTGATCGACACATTTTGGGAGTGATTCCCAAGTCGCTGATGCCAAAGGAGATTACTGGGGGAACTATAGGAGATGTTAGAGTTGTCTTTAACATGCACAAGAGGAAGGCTGAGATGGCTCGCTCCGCTGATGCTTTCATAGCCTTGCCCGGAGGTTACAGAACACTTGAGGAATTGTTTGAGGTGATCATATGGGCTCAACTGGGGATCCACAGCAAGCTGGTGGGTCTTTTAAATGTTGATGGATACTACGACTCACTTCTGTCCTTCGCACATTTGGCTTTGATTGAGGAGTTTATATCCAGTAAAGCCAGATGCATCTTGATTTCAGCTCCATCACCCTAGAAACTACTCAGAAAATTGGAGGAGTATGTGCCTGAGCGAGATGATCTTGTGACCCAGCTGAACTGGGATGTTGAGGTGCTTGGAAGCGATGTCGGTGGTTCAGATTCTGAGCTTGGGCATCAAATTGTTGAGTCCTCCAGTTGAATTTTTCATGGGTTTTCTCTGTGCTTTTGTACTCTTTGTTTCTTTTGATCTTTTGTTGTACTCTTGATTGAAGAGTATTGCATTCGCTGCTTGACTATCGTACATCCTGCCTAAGGAAATTTCGAGGAGGAAATTTTTCTTGTAAGGCGGGTAGGATTGGAACCCCCTATTCCAGTTGTTCGTACTTTATTAGCTAATTTTTTATTATTATTAATCATTTTATATTGTTTCTTCTCTTTGGACTCTTTATTGGACATTATTTCATTCTTATTACAACTCAAATATTTTTTCGATCCATTCTAAAATTTTATGAATTGTTCCATTTCAGTTTAAGTTTAAACCCTGAATAATCCTAATCCTAATCCTAATCCTAATCCTAATTCGAATCAAATTATCTAATCCAACAGCCAACCCCTCATCCTCAAACTTCTTTTACGGCATTTAACACCTCCTACACTACTACATCCATCATATATATATATATATATATATATATATATATATATATATATATATATATATATATATATATATATATATATATATATATGAGCAACTTGCTCATTTAGTAAATGAGCAATTAATTATGTGGCATGCATGTGATACATTAGACAACTCACCCTTTCAAGAATTTTTCAATCATATGTATGCTACATCATCAATTGCTCATTTACTAAATGAGCAAGTTGCTCATACCCCTTTTTCCCATATATATATATATATATATATATATATATATATATATATATATATATATATATATATATATAGGAAAATCTTCCATTGTGTACCACCCCTCCGTGTGCACTTGTGTACACTCGGCCTTCCCGCCTTCGTATCGACGATCCGAACCGTTCACATTGATCTACACATCTAAATTAGTCTAAATTTGTAAAATCAAATCATTTGAAATTAATTTGCCCATCCATCATGTGACTATAAAAAACAATGATTTTTAGCCATACAATTTTGTAACACTTCAATGGATGGGCAACTGAATTTCAAATGATTTGATTTTACCTATTTAGACTAATTTAGATGGGTAGATGAATGTGAACGGTTCGGATCGTTGATACGAAGGCGGGAACGCCGGGTGCACACGCATTGTGCACCATAGATGGTGCACAATGGAAGATTTCCCTATATATATATATAAAGTCTATTATGAGATGGTGAGCTGAGCTCTTATCGTGAGCTGAAGATCTCAGCCATTGGATCGCGATCCGAGGGCTAAGATCTGATCCGCCCTTTCACTGCTTCAGATTAAATATGTTGAGGGTCAAAATCGTCATTTTCCGTACTCAACATATCTCATCTCTTCTCAGCTGTGTTCTCAGCCCATTCGCACTCTCTCTTCGACCTGATCTTTCCTCTCTCCCGTTCTATCTCTCTTCGAACTGAGAGAGAACGCCTAGCTTCGAGTTAAAAAAACCCTAGCCTTATCGTGAGCTGCGAACCCATATCGTGAGCTTCTTGTTCCCTATCTCCACTTCTCGAATCGGAACCCTAGCCCCAAAATCGAAGCTCTTCAATTCGTGAGCTAAAGAATTCGAACCCTTGCCCCCCTTAACTCTTTTCCCTGTTAATCGATACACCACCTCTCTCTCTCAATGCACTGGAATCCCCTAATTGGTAACCCTAGCTGCATTTTCCATCATCGTTCCCCTAAATTGAAACCCTATCAGCTTGCCCCTCTTTGTTATTCCATCGATTCGTCGATCTCCAAGGAAAGTTGCGATCTTTGTATAGGGTAATCTCAAAATTCTTTTTTAGAATCCTTTACAATTGTTCATGTTTGTTTGTTTTTAATTTCCCCAAAATTAGAATTAGTATGTAACCCCTATTTTCGCAAATACGTATTTGCTGTGTATTATCTGAGTTTAGGTTCTTTATAAAAAATTTGGTTTTCTTAAATTCATTTTATTTCAAATTTATTTTGTATCTCCTGTTAAAATCCATCTCTTTTCATTAATTGTATTTACTGTTATTTTCAAACGATTTTTATATTGTAAAAAAATCTTATTATTGTTATTATTACTTTGATTTCTATTATTATTATTATTATTATTATTATTATTATTATTGACTGTTTATTAAAAACCCAATTCTATGTGTTAATTGCATTTGTAGTCAATACAAAATAAATTCTATATGGTAATATAAATTACATTTTTATTATAAATCATATTTATATTGATTATTTTGATTATTTTATTTTTCTATGGGATCTTTTTAAGTAAAACCCAATATCTGTATACCCTATTATATTCCCCCTATTGGATCTGTTAAGATCCTACAACCCAACTACCCCTACCCGTTATCCCCCTAACCCTATATTCTATCACCTATATATATTCACTTAACCCCCCATCCCATTACTCTAATACCCAATCCGATACCCATTAAGCCCAACCCGTTAATACCCTAACTCTAACAACGCTATATATATATATATATATATATATATATATATATATATATACACCATCCTGTATATCCTAAACCCTAGCCGTTGTGTATCTCATCTTCCTTCTACCTCCCGAACCCTAATATCCCTTACCTCTCATTACCTCCGATCTCCCTCTCCCTTCTCCTTCCGAAGCCAGCGACATCACCCATCTGCCAGCCCCCTGCCGTCTTCAGCCCCAGCGCAACCAGCCAGCGAAGCGACGCTGCACCTCGGTGCCTCCCGACCTCCCTACTGCACTGCTTCCTCCCGAACGCAGCGGCAGACAGCAATAGCAACATCGACAACAAACACTACCACCCTGCACGCCTCCTCTCGAGCGCCGCATGCCAGCCGCGCGTTAATAGCACTAGTCAGCAGTAGCAGCACCCCCCCTTCCGACGTCCTCCACCGCGACCTCCTGTCGCGCCGCCTTGGATCCACAACGTCAGCCACCTTGCCAGCCGCTCTCCTTCCCTTCTCCTTACCCGTCGCCAATAGTAGCAGCCTCAATAGCCAGCAGTGTTGCCACTGCCCGCTGTCCACCTTCGTCTCCTCCTCGTAGTACACATGCTTAACCCGACTGCCCCTCCTTGCATGTGTGCTGGGGTTTGATCGTTTTGGTCGAGTGAGATCTTGACCATTGGATCTCTTGATCTTCATTATCACATCTTGATCATCCTCTTAATCATCGAGATTCGTGCCTTAGGTTCATGATTGCAATTGTGATCGTGTGCTCGTGTATTTGTGACTCGTTCGTTGAGTTCATGCCTGGGAATTCGTTCCCTTTATTCTCATTCTTGCTTCTTCATTTTCATTGTCAATTTCAAGGCAAGTAACTTGTATAATTTTCTGTTGCATATAGAAGTACTAAATACCGCCTGTAGTGTAGTTGTGTTCTAGAGATAATTCTTGTGCAAAACCCCTGTTATTGTCTCTATGTGTTGATCCGCCCGTAGTTGTTTCATTATACACACGACATGAAATAACTTAGAGATAATCACTTCTTGATGTATACATGCATGTTGTTCGTACGATGTCGTATGCTTGATTGTGTTAATCATAGTATAACTTGTTGTAGACTTGTTAAATACCCTATATCATGTTGCTTGGACATCTAGTATACCATATTTTGTATTTTATTATGATTTGGATGTGTTTCACATAAACTAGTTGATTTTATGCATAAAGAAGATTTCTGTTTTTGTTGTGACCCCATTTTTGTTCAGTATTTTAGACCCTATTAAGGTCACTATATGAAAATTGTTTGTGGATATGAATCATAGAGAATTCTATCTATTTTTCAGAATTTTTGACAGATCTCAGTTTTGATTTGTGAGTTGCAAGTTATTGCTGTTTACTACAGATGTGTAGAAAATTTCAGATTCTGTTTTATATGAATTCTGTATGGTTATTTATTTTTATACTAATGTTAAAGATAATATTTCGATCCAATATTTTGCTGAGTACAACTAGACTTGATTGGGATTAACCCTAATTTTTTGTGGATTATTCGATGACTTTTATAAACTATTCTATACTTGCAAACAACTACTATACTTGTAGAATTTTCATGCTCTTCCATAAAGAACCTTAATTTCAACCTGATTCTATTTGCTGTTTATAAAAACTTTGTGAATATGAATTGTCACATGTTATATCTATTTTTTCACCCTTTTGATGGATCGGGATTTCAATTTATATTTTGTAATCTATTGCTGTTTTAGTACTGCTGTATTTATGATTTCAGATTTACAAAATTGCTGTATCTTGCTGTTTCTGATTTTATTTGACTATACTCTCTATGTTGGAAAAATTATGAAATTATATTCTGATACTAAACATACTAGGGAATACTCCAAATTTTTCTTAGATTTAATCAGTACGTTTTTATGCCGTTTTCCTGTTTATGAATACAAACTTGTGATTTCTGGCTGAACATGTTTTCTGAATATAATTATGTTTTGAGTCCTTATTTTGTGAAATACCATATGACTTATATATATTTACTGGATTCTTCCGAGAGTCTATTTTCAGATTTTCTGACGGATCCAAGTTTGCATATTTGTGGTAACGGGAATCCCAGATTTGGTGCAGTACTGTCTTGCTGTCCTGAACTAGAATTTTCGTTGTCCTATCATTTTATGTGTTGTCTATCACCTGTACATGTTTATCTTCCAACCTGAACCTGTTACTTGTTCATGCCATATTATTCTTGCTCTGTTTTATGACACGTACATGCATGTTTGATAATAATAACAAATAATCAAGTTGGGGTTAAAGGAAAGATCTAGTAGTGAAAAATATAGAAATGTGTACTCAGAAGGGGGCTTGTATTTTCCACCTGATTATCTGTTATCTGTTACCTGTTATATGATTATGCATGATCCTGATTATCTATTTACCTGATTCCTGACTACATACTTCCTTATGAGAAGGTGTACTCAGAAGGGGGCCTGTGTTTCCCACCTGTTACCCAACTACATACTTCCTTATGAGAGGGTGTACTTGGAGGGGACCGTAGGTCCTACCTGATGCATGATTACATGTTACATGAGACCGGTACTTGTTTACCTGATACCTGAGTACACGGCCCTATAGAATCCACTACGAAATCTAAACGCAAACTTGTTTGAATGTAGCAACCATGTGGTAAATGGATGGGATGCATGAAGTGCTACCTAGATAGAAATAAATACAAAACTTGACATGACATAAAATGACACTTGTTACATGCTTACCTGTACATGCTACCTGTTTACCTTCTTGCATGATACTTGATACCTGATACATGTTACATGTATCCTGTTAGCATATCATGTTACTTAATTTTGTTTCCTGATTCATGTTAATTATCCCGCTTTGTTGACATGCCTATTCCATGCTATGTTGTTTCCGTTGTTACTTTATATTTGTTTATCTCCCATGTACTTGTGCCTGCACTACAAGTGGCTTGTAACTTGCCTTTACGGGAGTTTTGTTTCTTTTTACTTTTCCTGCAATTTATTAAATTGCAAATTATGGTGATCAACTGTCGATGGAGTAGGTGATCAAAGATTTTGATTGCTGGAGTTCTTGCTATATTTATTTTCCTGCTATTCTTGAATAAATTTATTTGCTACATGAATTTTGTATTGGGCAGTTTGACCCAGAATTTATGACTTGTTCAGATCTGGTTTATTTGAGATTTATTGAATTTTGTTTCAAGTAAATCCTATTGGTATATTGATTCATTCATGCATGCGTAGTTGATTTCTTCTTGTTATCTCTTGATTATTCCTGTGAAATATTGTAAAGATCCTGACAGCTTATGGATGATGAAAATCATTCGCTGGACTTAGTCACGTATCCGTATTTCGTATTCCTTTTTGGGAAGCGAGGCGTGACATAGTAGAAAGAAGAGATTGAGTTTATTTATTAGAATTAGTAAAAAATTTGTAGAGGGTTTATTTATTGTTGTATAACGCCTCATATCACATTTCTTTAAATTATCGTTATATATTGATGTTTGCAGGCAAGCTGAAAGAATCACAGTTTGTTCTCTACGATGGATAGAAAAGTGATGCATGATTCCCCTATACAGGAGGTGTTCGATTCTTAGTTTCAATGCTTTTAAATTTGTAGAAATTGCCATCTGTTGTGTGTTGGTCTAGGCAATGATGAGTAGCACTCTTTTACAAGCACTACTTTGAATTATTATGCCCGCACCTCCCTCTACAAATTGTTGATTAAATCTTGGTTATGTTATTGGTCTTGATCAATGCAATGAAGACCCACTTGGTTAATTTTTGGGTCTATGGCAATTGAAATTGCAGATTGCCAGCCCTGGTTGAGAGTAGCAGTGGTTGAATTAGCTATATATTTATTTTGGAAGTTGGGTTGCATTTCATTACTCCGCATTGCATAATAATGCAACCAAAATTGATAGATGTTTATGTTGCATCTTGGCTGATTCAGCTCCTTTTTATGTTGTATATCACCTGATTGAGAGATGTTTTTGTTGCTCCCAGGCTAATTGAGCTCTTTTGAATGTTGTTTATGACCTGATTGAGAGATGTTTATGTTGTTTAAAGCTTGATTGAGCTATGTATAATTTTGTTTCTGAGCATTCTAAGTTGGCATTGGGGGGGGGGGGGGGGGCACGGTCGAAACTAGTTGGCATGGCATAATAATGCAGCCCTAGGGAAATAAGTGTGCTTCATTTGAACAAACACTGAAATATAAGTGTGTTCTGAGCCTACAACTACTTCAAAGACCTGTATTTGTTGAGTAGTAGTACTTGGCAGTTTGTAGTATTGTTTTAGTTCATGAATACATGTTTACGATTGTTGTTTTATTTTTTCAGGAGCAGCTCAAGTAGGCAGCCGCAGTACTAGTGGTGGGTGGTGAAGGCTGTAAAACTGAAGGGCCATAAGCTAACATTGTACTTTTTCAAGCGACTGTGAAGGCGGCAATTGCTTTGAAGCATTGAGATTGGAGCTGGGTATCTATTGAACAATTCAATTCAATTAAATCTGAGAAAGCTCTGTAACCGCTGATAATATTTTTGTTTGTGAGAGTAGTAGTGGTTGAATCAGCTATATATTTATTTTGAAAGTTTCAGTTCCTATTGTAGTTTCTGAAGCGTCTGTAGTTGGAGTGGTGGGATCAAGAATTAAGATCCTAACTGCGGATGGAGTAGAGTACTGTGGTGAACTATGTGGTTACACCTTGGTGATAAGAGATGTCGAACAGTATGGTGGTAGCAGTAGTGGTGGGGGTGAAGGTTCAAGTATGGCAGATGATCATATCATGATTCTGGGTGCCTGCATTGCATCCTTTGACTATGATAGATGAATCTTAAAGCTCAATCTGCAGCATTGAAGTCTTTTTTTGTGTTTCTCTAATTTGATGATGTACTCTATTTAAAGTTTGTATAATCTTCTTCTTTTTAGTTAAAATTTCAAGATTCAAAAGCGTTTATTTATCCAATGTCTTGAATTAGATATTTTCCTCATCTCTATTCCTACTTCATAAAGAGGATCTCTATTCTGCTCTTTGATTAGTATTTTTCAAGTTATACTTTTCTGAAAAGATGTGTTGTTGGGTATTCTCACTGTCGATTTTGTTACACTTAATGTAGGTTAATTTTTTTTATCAAAGATCATTTAGTAGTACAGCAAATCTATACCGCCACCTCCCCTCCAAAGTCCAAACTCAATATAAAAGTGCTGAATCAGCCAATATACAACATAAACATCCCTCAAATAGGTCGTAAACAACTTTAAAGTGAGCTGAAAAGGCCAATATACAACATAAACATCTCTCACTCAGCTCATACACAATATAAAAAAGAGTTGAATCAACCAAGATACAACATAAACATTCCTCAAACAGGTCGTAAACAACATTAAAGTGAGCTGATAAGGCCAATATACAACATAAACATCTCTCAATCAGCTCATACACAATATAAAAAAGAGCTGAATCAACCAAGATATAACATAAACATCCCTCAAACAGGTTGTAAACAACATAATAAAGAGCTGAATAAGCGAATATACAACATAAACTTCTCTCAATCAGCTCATACACAATATAAAAAAGAGCTAAATCAGCCAATATACAACATAAACATCCCTCAAATCCAATGGTAAAGAACATAAAAAACAATTGAACCAGTCAGTATGCAACATAAACATCTCTCAATCAGCTCATACACAACATAAAAATAGTTGAATCTGCCAAGATACAACATAAACATCCTTCAATCAGCTGAGCACTGCCAATATACAATATAAACATCTCTTCAATCAGCCAATATACAAAATAAACATCCTTCAATCAACATAAACATCCTTCAAGCATCATAAACAGCCAACATACAACATAAACATAAACATCCTTCAATCAGCCAATATACAATATAAACATCTCTCAATGAAAAATTAAAAGCAAATAAAAAGCAAAATGTTAATGCAACATAAAGGCAGCACTGCTGCTGCCTACTTGAGGTGCTACTACTGCTTCTGAAAAAAAGTAAAAGTAAAATGTTAAACAGGTATTCATAAACTAAAATACTACTACAAACTTCCAAGTAGACATAATCAACAAAAACATTATCTTAAGTAGTCGTAGGCTTATAACACACTTCTATTTCAGTGTTTGTTGTAAATCAAGCAGACTTATATCCCTAAGGCTGCATTATTATGCCATGCCAACTAGTTTCAACCGTACCCCCCCCCCCCCCCCCCCCCCGCTAACTTAGAATGCTCATAAACCAAATTATACAGAGCTCAATCAGCCTTGAAACAGAGCTGAACTGTGTATATATTGTATCCTGGCTGATTTAGCTCTATTAAATGTTGTTTATGAGCTGATGAGAGATGTTTATGTTGTATCTTGGCTGATTGAGCTTCTACTCTTTTTATGTTGTTTATGAGCTACTAATGCTGCTCTGTTGTATGTTGTATATTTGAAGTGAAAACGAAGAAGATCAATAATGCTTGTAAAATTAATGAGGGGGGGTGGGGGGGTGGGGGATTGAAACAAATTGAAAGTAATGCTTGTAAAATAGTGCTTGTCATCTTTGCCTATATCAACACACAACAAAAGGTAGGATCTAGAAATTTAAAAGCATTTATACTAAGAATGAAACACTTCCTATATTGCAGAATCATGCTTCTCTTTTGTATCCATCATAAGTTTGCCAACAAACAACAATATATAACGATTATTTAAGCACATGTGTTATTCGGAATTATAGAACAATAATTAATAATATGGGGGAAAAAAGAAATCATGTAAAATGCATACCTACAAAATCCACTCAACTAAAATAAGAAATATCATGCAATATTGTGAGTCTCTTCTGTTATGGGTTCCATTCTTGAAAAAGTTGTAGAAGCTTGTGACTCATTCAAATTAGCATTACACAAATAAAGTGCACAAATTAAAGGTAAGATTATATTATATATAATAAAAATTGATATAAAATATGTGAGAAAATACCAACCTTTCCTTCATAGGGCAAGTTCGGCTGTCACGATTAACAAGCTTCTTGCACAAACGACACTTCCTTAATGGCTTTGCAGCTTTCTCCAAGGCTTTCTCCCCCCCTCCTTTAATTCGCTTCCCACTACCTTTAGTCTTTGCAATATCCGGTACATGAATATTTACTATTTTAGGTAATGAAGTGCTTGTTGCTTGTTGTAAATCTTAGGGGAAAGCTTGTTGCAATTCTGCATTAGCACCAACTACTAATGTTTTGGCCATGTGGGACGCCTCTTTGGATGAGCGAGCAAAGCTCATCAGCTTGTGCATTTTATTTGATAACTCCACCAAATCCAAATCTTGTGGATTGTCGTACCTACCAACAATTTCTTCACCATTACTATCATATACAATCTCGGTAGTTACCAAGGTGGTCCATCTCTTTAAAATATAAGATTGAGGTAGGATATCCATAAACTCATTCCTCAATACCACAAAGATGTGTCTACAAGGAATTCCATCAACTTCAATTTTTCTACAAGTGCACGACCCAGCATCGTCCATTGCTTTATAGAACACATCCTTGTTTTATCTGATTTTTGTGACTTTCCCATTCTCCTCACAATATAGTGCCGCACAGTCCCATTATTATCTTTCATTAATGAGGCATAATTCAAGCTTTGAACTAATTCATCTTGAAATAAATAGAATTTCTCCATTGTGTACACATCAGACATTTGTGTTTCAATTTCAAAATATGTTTGCAACTTCGGTTTTGTATGAAGAGTTGTATAGTCTGCTGCTAACTGATTTTGTCTTTGTTTCCTTATCTTTCTTTCAAACCTTGAAATAAATTCATGTAAAGAATTTTTACTATTAACATACTTATCGACAAAAGCATTCATGCTTTCTAATCTTTGGGTTGTGCGAATTCCAGCAGTGAAAATATGCTTTGCATAAGCTGGTATCCATCTTTCACAATATTCAAAAATATTAGAAAGCCAAGGATTACCTGCTATTTCAATATTAATCAAAACAATAATAACAATAAAATTAATCAAACGACAATAAAATTCATAAAGCCAAAGATTACCTGCAATTTGCATATTAGCGTTCATAACTTCATTCCACCTCATCTCAAACTCTTCCGGCATCTGAATCCCAAATGCAACTATGGAATGGAATGCTAAAATCACTCTAAGGCCCGTACCACCAAGCTTATCGGGAAGTTTTTAAAGAATGTGCCACATACATAGCCTATGGCTGGAACCAGGAAAACACATCTGCATTGCATTTTCCATTGCAGGATCTTGATCTATAATAATTACTTTAGATGGAGGCTTACACATTGTTTCACCACATTTTTCAAACAACCAAAGAAACGACTCGGTCGTTTCTTTATTTATGAAGGGTGCACCAAAATTTATAGATTGGCCATGGTGATTAACTCCAGTAAATGGAGCAAAAACCAATTTGTACTCATTTGTGTCATATGTAGTATAAAAAATTAACACATCGCCAAAATGCTTATATGCTTTCTTGGCAAGAGCATCAGCCCAAAATACATAGGTTAATTTGTTGTCTTCATCCACCTTATAATGAAAGCAAAATGAAGGGTTCATCTCCTTTTCCTCTTGCAAGTGCTCCATCAATAGCTCCGCATCATAAGCTCCCCTCCCATCCTTGTCTCTTTGCAACGAATTTCTAATGTCCTTTTCAGTACAATTAATATTACTGAAACCCTCATTTTCTATAACCCCTGTTTCCCCAATTTCGTATTTTCTGTGTAATTTTGGTATTTTAAATTTTTGTAAATTATTTTTCCCGCTTTCAAATTCTTTTCTTAAAATGTATTGTCGGATCTCCTATTAAATTTTACTTTTAATAAATAATTTTATTTGTAACGATTCACTATGATTTTCATATGGTAATACAAACCCTAATTATGTTGTTATTATTATTATTGTTATCAGTATTATTATTATTATTGTTATCCTTATTTTATTATTATTATGATTATTGTTATTATTGTTATTATTATTATTACCCTTGACTGATAAAGTAAAATCTATTTATATTGTTAATTGTATTTGTAGTATTTTAAATAAATTTTATATTTTAATGCAAATTACATTTTATTATGAATTACATTTTTATTGGTTCTTCTATCTCCCTAATTGATTTAAACCAAAAACCCAATACCCTTTAAGCCTATCTCTTATTCGATTTCATTCCCAATAACTCATTACCCAATAACCAATAACCCTATACTATAAATACCCTACACCCTAACCCTAACCTACCCACTACTGTATAACCCTAGCCGCCCCTACTGTTCCACCCCTACCCTCTTCTTCTTCCTCTCACGCGTGCTTTCGAAACCCCACATCCATCTCGAGCTCTGCCCATCCCCCTCCCGTCTTCATCCGCCTCCCTCCTCTTCTCCGTCGAGCACCACCGAGAGCACATCCATCACCTTGCACCCCCGATCGACTTCACCTTCATCATCTCCCTCCCGAACCCACGTCGTCTTCCTCCTTCGACTTCAGCCTCGTCCACCATTGCCATCACCCTCGAGCTCTGTGGACACCCTCCGGTTCTGTCGACCGCCGGCCCCTTCGATTTGCCATTGCCATCCTCGTCTCTGCCTTCCTGCATCGAGCTCCCCTCGATGCTGCCACCAATCTCCGCCGCCGAGTCGCCCATTGCCGCTTTGCTCGAACTTCGCTTGCACCATTTCCTTGCCGCCACCACCGTTTCGTCATCGCCCTCTCCCCTTTGATGTTCCCCCTTGCAACCACCATAGATCCCCCCACCGCCTCGTCGTCTTCCAGAGCCGTCGTCTCGCCTCCTCTGTTTCGGTGCGAAAATAGAGCCGCTCCGCTCCTCCGTTCTTCACTGTTGCGTCGCTTCCCGACCACAGCCCCACCGTTGCCGCCTCTCTGTTGTTGCCGCTGCCGAGTGCCCCCGCCGCAGTGCCGCGCTGTCGCCACCAGCATCGCCAGAGTTCCCGCTCTCTCTCTCTGTCGAAAGATTGAAGAAGAGAGGCGATTGGTCCGTTTTGCCGTTTGGTGTTCGGGTGTAGCTGATTCGAGATCGGTGTGTACTGTTGTGTGAGAGAAGAGTTGGAGTTGCTGTTCTGGTTGTGTGCCGTGATCTTGCTGTTTTGGATCCGGGTTATTACTTTCGCTCTTTGCCGTTGCACGTGTCTCGCATGTGTTAGTACTTCGTGTTCGTGGTTCATCGCCCGGAATCCTAATCCCGTTATTCTTTTAATATTCAGAATCATCTCCTAATAGGCAAGCGTCTCTTGAACTTATTTTTATTATTTCTAGTTCAAGAAAACACTCATTGAAATCCGGCAAGTAGTAATCAATTTGAACATCATATCTAATTGAACTCCATTGTTTATTTATTGTGCTATGTTACTGATTCATAGTCTTCTCATCGTAATATTATTGTTGAATTCAAACTTAAACCGTAAATTTATTGTACTATGGAACATTTATATACTGCCTTGTCATTTGCTTGATTTTGTACTGAGGTTTCAACCCGGTTCCTGACACAGAAACTTAAAATCTTTGCACATAGAAATCGTAGTACACTTAGTCCATATATTGTTATGTTTTGCATGTAAACTGTGTTTTCCATATTTAATGAATTGGACCATGTATATTTCATGTATTGTATAGTCTTGATATCATCTCGAAATTGTACTAGTGCTACCGGTCTCATCGATTGTACTTGTTGCATGAGTATTGATACCATCGTCCACATTGATCACATGCATGTTCATAAATGATTGTTAATAAAAGAATGTTAAACAAGCCGGGGTTAAGGGTTGACCATGGTAGTTGATAATATAGTGACTGTACTCGGATGATGGCCATTGATTATTACCGTTATCGGCATCGTGTAAGAAATTACACATGTCCAGTGTTTTACCGTTATCGGCATCGTGTAAGAAATTACACATGTCCATTGTTTTACTGTTATTGGCATCGTGTAAGAAATTACACATGTCCAGTGTTATTACCGTTATCGTCATCATACCCAGTACATGAACTATAGAATCTACCACCTTAGTCTAAACGAAATTGATTGTATGCATGGAACCTGTAGTATGAGATGCAGTAGTACGTGCATTAGTTAGGATTAAAATAAATAATAGACTTATAAACATATATGAACACTGAATATTGACACTAATACTGAATATTAGTTATTAAACTTTGATTCCTGGTTTCTGAATTTAGTGATTATCAACTTTTGATTTTGTTACAGTTTATCATTTATTGACTCTGATATCATTCTAATTTTTGTTTTGTTATATAGTTCTTTATTTCCTATTTACTACTTCCTACTACTTGTCGCCCGAAGCATGCTCTAACGGGTTCTTTTTCTCCTTCTTTTGAGTTGTGTCATTCAGGTACAGTGATGGGTAACCGAAAGGAATTCGTCGAATTGTTACTACATTGCATATTCTCGAACTATTTGGTAAGTTTTTGTATCCCAGATTTGGTTAATGAATTTTATTCTCGTTTATGTGACTATGTTTTCTACGTTGTTGTGATTTTTTTTCTTCATGTTGTTGAGTTAAGACTGGTACAGCTTATGGATGATGTTAAAATCATTCGTTGGGCCATGTCACGTGCTCGTATTTCCGTATTTTGGAAAGCGGGGCATGACATATTCTTTCTCTATGAAGGACATAAACTTCAAAGTTTATATGTTAGCCATTTTGAACGAACTAAGTAAACTTTTTTGTGCTTCGGAAACAGTTCTATTACTTCTTAAGAATTGTTGCTTTCTAGGTGTAACACAAGGTTGAGTGTGCTCTTCAAAAAACCTTCGACTTGACCACCTCCCATCATCATGTTTTTGAATTCTTATTTGAGCCAAACACTCTTCTCTAGTCACAACCCTTCTCCTTCTCTTGATCAAATTTGAAGAAGATGGTTCTTCAATATTGGCAACATTCATTCCAACTGTATCTATCGGCTTACCTTGCTTTGAGCAATCAAATTGTTGTGAATACCTCTCCTTAGTAGACGCGTCGACCATTGTAGCAGACTTGCGAACAGAAAAACTAGCTAACTTTGCATATTTTTTTATAAAATTCAAATTCTTCTTCTAAATTTGCAAATACTAAACCAACAATTGGTTTAGAATCATCATCAACATCTCCCCACCCGTTATGAACATCTTGGCTTAGTATCTCTTCATTTTCAAACTCTATTCTACATAGAAAAATGAGATAATAAACATAAAAAAACAAGCTACAACAAAAAAAACTAAAGAAACTAAGCTATGTTGGAAGTGCACACTCATCCAATTGGATAACCAGTAATGATACTTACAGATAACATATCTACCTGTGTGGTCCAACTGTCCAAGTGAAACTGATATGTTGCATTTGAACAAAATAATTCAAAGACAAATAAAAGATGAAAGCATGACACAAGCCTAAATGCATAATCAAAATGTAACTATTTGAAGGAGAATGTGGAAGCATATGTGCCAGCTTCATGCCAAAACTGCTAACGCACAGCAAAGGGTGATAATATGCATACCTCAACTAAAGACATTTGGGTGATGGGGAAATGCAGTATTATTGAGGAAGACATGCATAGATGTATCAAAGCATGCATAGATGTAATTGATAAAATCAAATTAATGTTAGATGGAAAACCATCAATTTTTCAGTTTGTTGTATCTATACTCTGTTTTCTCAAATACACTGCAACAATGATAGAAAAGTGAACAATCCAGGAATGTATGTATTCAAAAGTGAACATTCCAGGAATGCAAGGTGCATGGATCAAGTAACATCATTTACTAATTTGAGAATGTTAGGGAAAAAATTACCAATATCAGAAAAATCTTATGAGCAAAAACACAAAATGAGTTGATGAACTATAAAAAAACCTCGTACCTTGACTGTTGCAAAAGTCCTAATGACAATAAAAATCTTTGTATGATCTTCAGTTATGAAAAATGACGCCTCCTTCAAATCAATGATGGAAAGCAGATGTAACATGAGATAGTTATCTATCTCTGCATTCGAAAATAAGTATATAAATTATATATAAACAGACAACAACTATAAAAATTAAAATTAAAAATTAGACAACTAAGCTAAGAGGAAATTTACTGTGTACATTTTTTTATAAATGAAAATTTTGATTCTAAAAAGAGGATTTTGAGATTACCCTATACAAAGATCGCAGCATTCCTTGGAGATCGACGAATCGCTGGAATAACAAAGAAGGGAAAGCTGATAGGGTTTCAATTTAGGGGAACAATGATGGCAAACATAGCTAGGGTTTCCAATTAGGGATTCCAGTGCATTGAGAGATAGAGGTGGAGTATCGATTAACAGGGAAGAGAGTCGAGGGGGGCTAGGGTTCCGATTCTTCAGCTCACGAATTGAAGAGCTTCGATTTGGGGGGTAGGGTTCCTATTCGGGAAGTGGAGATAGAGAACAAGAAGCTCACGATATGGGTTCGCAGCTCACGATAAGGCTAGGGTTTTTTTTAACTCAAAGCTAGGCGTTCTCTCTCAGTTTGAAGAGATATAGAACAGGAGAGAGGAAGATCAGGTCGAAGAGAGTGACTACTGGCTGAGAACAAAGCTGAGAAGAGATGAGATATGTTGAGTATGGAAAATGACGATTTTGCCCCTCAACATATCTCATTTGAAGCAATGAATGGGCGGATCAGATTTCAGCCCTCGGATCGCGATCCCACGGCTGAGATCTTCAGCTCACGATAAGGAGCTCAGCTCACCATCTCATAATAGACTTTCTATATATATATATATATATATATATATATATATATATATATATATATATATATATATATATGATGGAGGCAGTAGTGTAGGAGGTGTTAAATGCCATAAAAGAAGTTTGGGGATGAGGGGTTGGCTGTTGGATTAGATAATTTGATTCGAATTAGGATTAGGATTAGGATTAATCAGAGTTTAAATTTAAACTGAAATGGAACAATTCATAAAATTTTAGAATGGATCGGAAAAATATTTGAATTCTAATAAGAATGAAATAATGTCCGATAAAGAGTCCAAAGAGAAGAAACGAAATAAAAATTGATTAATAATACAAAATTTTTACGTAATAAAATACGAACAACTGGAACAAGGGGTTACAATCCTACCCGCCTTACACGAAAAATTTCGTCCTCGAAATTTCCTCAGGCGGGATGTACGACAGTCAAGCAGTGAATGCAATACTCTTCAATCAAGAGTACAACAAAAGATCAAAAGAAACAAAGAATACAAAAGAACGGAGAAAACCCATGACAAATTCAACTGTAGGACTCAACAATTTGATGCCCGAGCTCAGAATCTGAACCACCGACATTGCTACCAAGCACCTCAACATCCTAGTTGAGCTGGGTTACAAGCTCATCTCGCTCAGTCACATACTCCTCCAATTTTCTGAGTAGTTTCTAGGGTGATGGAGCTGAAATCAAGATGCGTCTGGCTTTACTGGGTATAAACTCCTCAGTCAAAGCTGAATGTACGAAGGACAGAAGTGAGTCGTAGTATCCATCAACATTTAAAAGACCCACCGGCTTGTTGTGTATCCCCAGTTGAGCCCATGTGATCACCTCAAACAATTCCTCAAGTGTTCTGTAACCTCCGGGAAAGACTATGAAAGCATCAGCGGCGCGAGCCATCTCAGCCTTTCTCTCATGCATGTTAGAGACAACCCTAACATCTCCCACAGTTCCCCCAGTAATCTCCTTCGGCATCAGCGACTTGGGAATCACTCCCAAAATGTGTTGGCCACCAGCACGAACGGCGTCAGAAACAAGGCCCATCAATGCTATGCTCCCACCTCCATAGACAATATCGATATTCCTCTGTACCAGCTCCTTGCCGAGCTCAATGACAGTCTCTTTGTAGTCTTGCCTTAGCTACTGCCACAAAGTACACAGATCTTGCCAAATCTCAAAAAAAATGATAAAGATCAATAAAGCTTCTTCATACTCGCTTCACCTTCTTCTCCCACAAAATTTTTCTTCATCTCCGCTCAACTTTTCACTGATTTCAGATCTTTCCATTTCCCTTCCATTGCCAAGAAAATCGAGCTCCCATATAGATCTTCATTTCTTGTTGCTTCCGCCTTCGCCACCGGCTTCCCGCTCTCTCTCTTCTCCAAAGCTTACCCCCGAGTTCTCTTCTTCTTTCTCTTCTTCCTTTTCTTCCCTGGATTCTCTCTCTCTTTCTTTCTTCTTCGACTTCTCTCTCTCTTTCTTCTTTCTTTGAATTATCTCCTCCTTTCTCTTCGCTTTATTTCTTCTTCTTCTTGTCTTTTTCTTCTTTATGCACTGCCCATTAAATCCCGCGTTGTTGATGATAATGAAGTCAACTTTAAAATTCATGTTATTGATCAATAAGAGTCTCTGCTTGCATTATTCAGAATAAATGTCCACAGCTGCATCCGTGGTAATATTCCAAGCCACTAACATGATGTAGCAGAAATGTGATACCGATCGATGAAACGTGCAGAAATAAAGGAATGGGTAGGAACAAAATCAAAGAGAATATGGATATAAAAGGATGAACGAGTATTATACCAAGTATTATACCCAATATTGAATCAATGAATGAAGAAGAGTGTAAGGGACGGGTGGAAATAAGTAATGAAAGAACTCAATGTGAAGGGATCAAAAGAAATGAATCGAATAAGGTTAGTATTCGGATCTGAAAGATGGTTATCAATGTTCATGTGATCAATGTGCTGTGTATACTTGTTGAGCTAAGCATGGTTCGAGCCTGGGCTCTGATACCACTAAAAACCTGTCATGCCCCGCTTCCCACTATACGGAAGTACGGGTACGCAATTGAGGCCCAGCGAATGATATAAGTATACCAACTCATATCATCCATAAGTTGTATAATACCACTAAGCTCAACAACACGGGTAACAATAATAATTACATGAACAATGCTAGAATAGAATAACCAATATCTGAGATACAAGAAATTCGGGTCAAAATACCCGAGAATAAACAAAGTACTAACAGTTTATTACAATGAGGTGGTAGATAAATAGTTGTAGTAATTCCGTCTAGAGAGTATGATAATTAAGTTCCTTCTGTAAATCATCATCTATCATGTATTAAAATTAACTCAAAGTAAATGGGAAAGTACCCGTTAGAGCAAGCTTCAGACAGTAGGTAGCAACAAGCAGTAAAATGGTAAGGTAACCAGATATAACATAGAAGGAACAAGAAGTAGCAGTGCAATTACTGAAAAATAGTACAATACAATATGGAAGGAAGCAAGAAACTGGAACAATATGATCATGTAAGCAACAACTATAAATAAGTGTATTCACGACCTCAAAGTATAATCAATTAGTAACCCAGGATCAGTTAATCAATAATTATGAAATCAAGAATCAGGAATCATGTAATCAAGAATCAAGAATCATGTAATCAAGAATCATGTAATCGATTTTATTAACTTTTCTAATGGACGCAATCATGTGTCCCATACCACAAGTTTGGGTGCATATCAATCATGTGACGTTTAGACTTAAGTAATGAATTCTAAAAGATTAAGTACTCGGGTCTTCAAGTGATAGTATCAATAAACAAGACATGTAATCAAGAATCGTGTAATCAAAAATCAAAAATCAAGAACCACTATTCCAAAAAACACGGTTCATACCACCCTGCAAAATTGAGTTATGAAAATTTTGCCCCTCGTGTTACGCACATATATTTCGTACTGTTACGAGTAATAGTTGTAACGTATTTTCCTACATATTTCTGTATTTCAATTATTTATACATTTTTTGTCTTCTCAAAACTCATTTCGATCCTATTTTTAGCTAACTCAAAATTTTATTTTTTATCTTTGTGTTTTACGCGCGTTGCACGTGTTATTGATACACGTATCGATTACGTATATTCGTACGTGTAACATTATAAAATTTTTATGTATTTCAATTATTTATTTTTGTAACTTGTTCGAATTCGTTTCATAAATTGAAATTCATTTTTCTCTTATTTTGGCACAAATATATTTTTAAGTGTGATGCACGTGTTTTCTATGTGCAAGTTGATTGTATTGTTGTCTATTTAAAATTAATAAAATATATTCTTCATATGTTTTACTTCGATTATTTATAAACATTTCCCTGATGATCAAATCTATTTTTTCATATTTTGAATAGTTATTTTACGTGTGACACACGTGTTTGCTGTGCACGTGTTGGTTGTACTCTCCTTAAGAATAAAATTTATGGAGTGTGCGTGTGCTTATTTTATTTGTGCATGAAAAACTTTAATCATAATTGAATTAAGCTAGTTTATTAAATACATACTACACATTATAACTTATGCATTTAAATAAAAACTAATAATGATTTGTGTGCACATGTGGCACCCACATGCACGTGTTTCCCACACAATGAAAGTGGCCGGCTGTTGAGTTAGGAGGGAAACAAATTTTTTGAATAAAATTAGTGGCTAGGTGGGGATTAAGATAATGGGTAGTGGGTGGTTATTAGGATTACTCCTTTATATAAACCCCTTTCTCCACTAAGCCATTTCATTAATAAAGGCAAAAAAAAAAGCGAGTTAAAATCAAACCAAAATAGGCAGAGATTGGGAAACTAATTGTGGATTTCGGTGTGGCTCTTTTTGGGTGAATTTTGTTGGATTTTGGAGCTTTTGTGAAGGAAATTGCTACTAGTATACTCTTCTAATAGGTGGGTGTTTCCATATACTATGTAATTTGTAGTTTAATGGTGTGTTTATGAAATTTATATTACAGTTGTAGATATAAATTGCTTAGTTTAATCTCTAATTTTGATGTGAGCAATGCAAATTTTAATTTAGTGTGAGTATATTTTTCTTATAGACAAATTGTGAAAGAAAATTGAATTGTGCTAGATTCGAATCGATTATATAAATTTTGGAGTAAATTCCCATTATGTTAGTTGTCATTGAAAAGAGAAGAAAATAAATGTATGAGTTGTAGAGTAGTATTTATAATTTAATAAGGGCATATGGTATATGAATTTTCTTAAAGTTGTTATCTACAATTCAATTTGTGTAGAATCACTTTGTCAGTGTGAATTCGTTACTAGAATTTTTTAATTGTGTTATATAAACAAATGAATTTAATACAATTAATAGAAATTGATTAGAATGCATATATTTTAAAATTGAGGAATGAGCTGGAGTTGGTTGATAAAGAATTTAACTCCTATATAGACAGAAGTGAAGTTTGGGCTTTGTGGCTAGCGCGTGCACGCTGCACTCACGCACTGCCATGTGGCAGGCGCGGGACTTCTCTGGGGTCGCGGGTTCAAGTGGCGTGGGCTCTGTTATTTTCAATATTTTTTTTCTAAAAAGAGAGTGAATGTGAAGAGTTGGGTACTATTCTTTCTCTCTCTCTCCTTCAATTATGATCAGCCAACTCTCTCTCTCATTCCACTTACTCACTATGTATATATAAATATACATGCATGCATCTTCACTCATCCCGCACTGCCTCTTGCTGCATACACTTCACCCCGCACACCCGAGATCCACTATCCACCATCTCCACCCGACCTCACCCCGAGCTCCACCACATGCACCTCCGAGCCTCTCTTGCAGTGTTGAAGCTCCACCACCTTGCTGTCCGGAACTCGAAGCCAAACTCCATTTAGTTGCGATCGTTGCACTTGCTTGTTATTATCGAGGCCCATGCTCGTTACAGTCGTTGTCGTGTTACCGCTGCCTCGCTCTTGCTCGTCGTTGTCGTAACGTCATCGTCGATGTTCGTGTTGTTGTTGTCACCAAGTTGGTGTGTGTTTCCGTTCTCTGGCTGTTGTGACGACATTCGACGTCGCCTATTCTTCTTCCTATGGTTCTCACCACGATCGTTATAATCGACGTAATGAGGCAAGCGTTTTCTTGAACTCTTAGCAAGTAGCTTATTTATCGTCATATTTTCTTGTCTAGTTACTTATCCCATGCTATTGATTCAAATCTTGAACCGTTAACACACTTTGAACTGTGTTATCGAATATTGAATTACTCTGTCCTATTGTTTGCCCGAATTTATACTGAGAATTTGACCCAGTTCTCGATATTGAAATTCTGAACTTTATAAAATCGTATTGCTTCAAATGTAGAATCCAGAAAAATTTAGGATTTCACAATCTGATTTATAGATTGTGAGATATCACGATTTTAGTACTTTCATATTATAATTTTTAGAACACCGAAACTGTATACGAACCCCTAAAGAACAGAAAGATTGAACTAGTTCCCTATACCGAATCCAAGAACTTTATGCAGGAAAATCGTAATCCATCGAGTCTAGAATCCAAAAAATCTTACAGTTTCTCAATCCGATTTATAGATTGTGAGATATCACGATTTTAGTACTGTCATATTGTAATTTTCAAAACACTGAAACTGTACACGAACCCGTAAATAACAAAGAGATTGACCTAGTTTCCTATACTTAATCCAAGAAATTTATACATGAAAATCGTATTCCATTGAGTCTAGAATCTAGAACATCTTACGGTTTCTCGATACAATTTATAGTTTCTGAGATATCGCTATTTTAGTACTGTGACTCCTGGATATCCAGAACAGAGCCTATGCACAAAACATTGAAAATAGTAAAGAATGAACTTTTATGCATAGCTATTGTCCCTAGAATGTATTGCGTGAATATACGTTGGAACCGGAAGGAAGTCCATTTTCTAGAATCTCTGATAGAATCGAATTTGCTTTCCTGTAGCAACGGTAAAGTTAATGTGAGCACAAATAGGTGCTGTTGTTCAGAATTTTCATCATTATATTTTTGCATATAAACCCGTTATTTTTCATATTTAATGAATTGAGCTATAAACATACCATAAATTGTATAGCCCTTGATATCTTCTAGATATTGTATTAATATTACCGTTCTACTAGTCGTACCGACTGCATGTTCATAATTAATCATTGTAAACGAATAACAAGCCGGTGTTATAAGGGTACGGCTTAGTAGTGGACAATATAGAGGAGTATACTCGGAGGGGGGCTGTGTTTCCCAGAATAGTGGTTCTTGATTTTTGATTGTTGATTACATGATTCTTGATTACATGCTTGTTTATTGATACTATCACTGAAATACCCGAGTAAATAATCCTATAGAATTCATTACTTAAGGGTCTGTTTGGTTCAAACGAGGGGAGGGGAGGGATTTAATGAAAACTCTGTTTGGTTCAAAGGAGGGGTGGGGAGGGAAAATAATAATTTTCTTGTTTGGTTCACAAGGGGAGGGAATGAATTTTATAATAAAATTACTTTTATACCCTTTACATTTTATAACAAAACTCAACCAAAAAAATATCAAGTGTCTCTAATATTTATAAAGCTAACTGGCCAAAAAAATATCAAGTGTCTCTAATATTTAAAAAATATCAAGTTGAATTTTATTGACTTGTAGGATAATTTGTATGAAACACTAAAATATGGAGATATAAGTTTTAATTAATGTCAATCGGAAAATATAATTAAATATCAACATTAGCTTAATTGGTAAATAGTTTGTCTTCTGGTAAGCAAAAAAAAAATATAGAAGCTCATATGGAATTTAGAAGTATTGAATGGACAGGTAAATACCCTTGTATTTGGCCAGATGTTCGAAATATTTGTTGTATCGCTGTGTCATCTTGCTGGCAGCCTATTTTTCATCTTTTTTTTTCTTCCTCGCACCGCTTTTAGTCTTGGTGCGAATTATATTCCTTCAATATGGCTGATTTGGCCAGTTAGCTTTATGGACGAAAACCAACAGTCAGCAGTTGAAACATAACTGATCAGATGAGAAAAGGATAAGCGGTCATCAAGAACCTTATCAGCAATTAAACTAGGGTTAACATTATTCATTTGCAGCTTTATCCCCATGAACAGGATTGAATACCCATGAAGAGGATTGAATAATTATCAGATTCACTTTGCCGAGATAGGGAGAAAGAGAGAGCGGGAGATTGGGAGAGAAACAGTTGTTGCTAGTAGGGAGAAAGGTTTTTTAGGATTTAGATTTTTTAAAGGACCTTTTAGTCTAGACACTTTAAAAAATTAGCCATATTTTCTCTCCCCTCCAAATCCCCCCACTTTTGGAGGGGAGCCAAAATTGGCTCAGGAGGGGTGTTGCACCCCCCCCCCCCCCCATTTCCCTCCTAAAAATTGAACCAAACAAGAAAACTATTAAAAAAACCCTTCCCTCCTCTCCCCTTCCCTCCATTCCCCTCCAACCAAACAGACCCTAAGTCTAAACGTCACATGATTGATATGCACCCGAACTTCTGGTATGGAACACAGGATTGCATGCATTAGATAAGTTAATAAAACCGATAAACTCGAGATTGACATTAAACATGATTCTTGATTCTTGATTACATTATTCCTGATTCTTGATTTCATGATTATTGATTAATTGATCCTGGGTTACCAATTGATTATACAATGAAGTCTTGAATATACTTATTTATAGTTGTTGCTTACATGATCATATTGTTCCAGTTTCTTGCTTCCATACATATTGTATTGTACAATTTTTCAGTAATTGCACTGCTACTTCTTGTTCCTTCCATGTTATATCTTGTTATCTTACCATTTTACTGCTTATTGCTACCTATTGCTCGAAGCTTTCTCTAACGGGTACTTTTCTATTTTCTATGAGTTAATGTTTATACAGGTTAGATGATGATTTACAGAAGGACTTGATGATCAGGCTCTCTAGACGGAATTACTACAACTATTTCTCTACCACCTTATTGTAATAAACTGTTTAGTACATTGTTTATTCCTGGGTATTTTGACCCCAATTTCTTTATCTCAGATATTTGTTATTGTATTCTAGCATTTTTCATGTGATTATTATTGTTACCCATGTTATTGAGCTTACTAATATTAGTATTGTACAGCTTATGGATGTTATGAGTTGGTATACTTATATCATTCGTTGAGCCTCAATTGCGTGCCCGTACTTTCGTATAGTGGGAAGCGGAGCGTGACATGCACAATTAAAATGCCATTGCGGTCTGTGGTCGAGATAAATAACACGTGAAATTTGGTCAACACTTACAGTCTGGTTGACAAGGTAAATACCACTATAGTCTGTGGTAGTAACAAACAACACTCATAGAGTGAACACATTGAGACCAAATGGGTTACTTAGATTTCCGACTCGTATCTTGGTATACAAACTTGGATGTATGACACATGAGCAACACAATTGTATATAAGGTAATAACTTAAAATAATTATCTCAATATTCACAATGTTATAAAGTCACTTATGTACATGCAACCCTGTTTAAGCTATATAAGATGATGCATCCTAATATGCATTAAATTAACCATCACATATATTATTAACATCCGTACAATAACACTCACATATAATAATTCAATATTTATGCAAACACTCCAATAATATATTTATCTCAATATAATATTTGCACATCATCACACCACATCACATAAAATAATCACAGACGATACTCACAATATCATAAAACTACAAACAATAAGTATTTTATAAAATTATAATTTATAGGATATAGATATTCAATTACTTATAGTGGTTGGCGAAAACATGAATTGACTACGGATTCTAGAAAATGATTTCTCAATTCCAAAAATTATAACATAGTTAACAATGACAAATACTCAAAATCTCAAGATACATGCATACATGTTAATCTAATTTTTATCCCAATACAAGTATAGATTAATTATAGATATCTTCTACAAATCCAAGATTTAATAAGAATATTAAATAGAATATTTTGATGATTAATCTATTTAATAATAGAAAAATATAATACATTTTCTTTCACTATTCTCCTTCCCTTCATATTCTTCCTTTTTTTTTTCCTGTGGCGGTGCCCGAGACAGGAAGAAAGAGAGAAGTTGATCACGGGAGAAAAATAAAAGTCCCCCCTTCCCCCCTTTGACACTTTTACAAAATAATCCTTTATAATTATCTTTAGCATAAAAATCATATATAATATAAGTATCCCTTATTTCTTTCTATATAACAATATTAAATAATGAATATTTTGCTGCATTACAAGTGTCCTCTATGTACAAGTAGCTAAATGATGGAGGAATTAGAAAAAAAGGAAGTTAGTTCAATCTGGAGAACCCATGCACCAATGAAAGTGAAAGCTTTCCTTTGGCTTGTTGCGAACGATGCCATTCTTTCAAAAGTCAACCTTCGCAAACGCAACCTGCAGGTGGACGTTAGGTGCTCGAGATGCCCGGTAGAAGATGAGGACACTATTCATATTTTATTCACTTTTCCTAGAGCAATGTTAGCTTGTGAAGTAGTGTGCTTAGGCTTTGGGATATTTGAGTGTCCGAGCTCGACATTGAAAATTTGGGGTCAGTGGAGAGCGAGGGTAGTCAGGAATGAGCTTTAAAAAGTATGGAATATCTCTGTAGCTGCTAAGTTATGAGGTCTATGGCTAGATCGTAACGAGTTGTGTTTTCGTAATCATAACAACATATTTCTGATTATGATGCATAAAAATTTGGGGGCAAGTCAAGCAAATACGAAGAATAGACTACGCACGGAGCAAGAGTTGTCGTGGGGGGGCGAGTTAGAGTTGTGATTGTATCTGTATCTTTTTTTTGAGTGGTAGATGTAGTAGTAGTCTAGATTATTGTAATTAGTTCTACTTTGTATCGTTAATTCATCACTAATGATGCAGTGATGCAGTCACCCCTATTTTAATATATATATATATATAAATTGACTACCTATAATATTTTTTAGCCTCATAATTTCTAATTATATGGATTTTTCTACCTTACGTATTTATTAGTGATTGGAAGAAAAGAATCTAGTTTTTACTTATTTCTCCAGAATTGGTGGTGTTTCCGGCGTGAAGGATTTTTCTTTTTGACTTATTAAATCTCTGACGTGAAGGATTTCTCTTGTTAAATAAAGGTCTCTTTTTCTCTCCTGGGAAGTGTTTTTGTGTTTATTGTGATTTTCAACTTGATCAGTTGTGATACTTATTTATCTCTGCTACCCAACAACGCAAAATTCTTTACTAGAGGAGCCTTAGATTTTGTAAAAGACAGTCTATTCTATGTGGTTAGCCGGATTTTTTAGAGGAACATACTGAGTAAAGACTACAACATAGTTTGGTCGCGAACCTGCAACCACCCAATATCCATCCTGTAGGATAATGGCTCGATTCTGGTTCAGATTGTTTTGGAGTATCTGCAGCGAATGAAAGTTACAGTATCAGTCGACTGATAGAAGGATCAGGCGACTGTCCAGAGAGTTTTCGAAGGCTAAAGATACAAGCAGCAGCAGAGCAGCAGTCGACTGGCCAGTCGACTGTCCTGCACAAGACCAGTCGACTGGGTAGATGACCAGTCGACTGACGACGGTATTTTGAACTGGATCAGGCCCAATTCGAAAAGGCCCAATAGTTTCCCTATAAATACACTTGTTAGGGTTTTGTAATTGGTGACGAAAATTAGAGATCCCTAATTCGGTTTTGCAGCCGTCATTATTTGTAAGGGTTTGTTTTCGCCCATTGGTGATAATTTGAAGAAGAAGAAACCCCAACCGCCCCGTGGATGTAGGCATGAATTTTGCCGAACCACATTAAATCTGTGTGTCCTTTTGTGTTGGTTTGTTTTGTGTTTTCTCGCTGGTTCTCTCTTTGTATTCCGCATTGATTCTTGTTGGTTTGATTAGTTCGTATTCGCGCACAACAAGTGGTATCAGAGCTGTTGGTTCGACCTAGAGGGAGATGGCGGGTGATGCAGATGCAACCAAGGAAGTTGTGGGATCAAGTTCATCAAGAACAACGATTCACAACGCAAAATTTGAAGTTGAAAAATTTGATGGGACAAACAATTTCGGGATGTGGCAATGTGAGGTTTTGGATGTTCTTGTTCAACAAGAACAAGATGTTGCTTTGGAAGTTGAAAAACCTAAGGATATGTCCGAAGCAGATTGGAAGAAGTTGAATCGAGTTGCGTGTGGGACTATTCGGCTCTTTATAGAGAAGGCTCAGAAGTACGATTTGATGAGGGATACCATTGCTGCGGTGTTGTGGAAGAAGCTCGAAGACAAATACATGAGGAAAAGTTTGGAGAATCGGCTGTATTTGAAGAAGAGACTTTTTCGCTTCACCTATACGGAAGGTATGTCTATGAATGCTCATGTTGAATCATTTAATAAATTGTTGGCTGATTTGTTAAATTTTGATGAGCAAATTAAGGATGAAGATAAAGCCCTAATTCTGTTGAATTCATTACCTGAAAGTTATGATCATTTAGCAACTACTTTATTATATGTAAAAGATACTGTGAAATATGAAGATGTTGCAAATGCTTTGTTGAATAATGAAACTAGGAGAAGGGATAAGATGGTTGATAGAGAAACTTCTGAAGCGTTGATTGTAAGGGGCAGGACTGAGACAAGATCTGAGTCCAAATCTGGGAAAAAGGGAAACAAATCTCGTTCCAAATCGAGAGGAGTTTCGAAGGACAGGAAAATACCGGCCAAAGATGAATGTGCTTTCTGTCATGAAAGGGGGCATTGGAAAAAGGATTGTCCAAAGCTACGAAATAAGGGAAATTCGACTGCAAATGTGACTGTTGATAATTTAGAAAGTGGCGAGGATTTTTCTTTTGCACTTGCTTCTAGTCCCTCACTTTATCAAGAAGTATGGTTTCTTGATACAGCAGCCTCCTATCATATGTCTTGGAAAAAGGAGTGGTTTACTTCTTTGGAGTATATGGATGGTGGTGTAGTTTTGATGGAAAATGATGCACCTTGTAAGAAGGTAGGAATCGGGAAGATTGAATTGCTAATGCACGATGGTCTTATTAGGGAGCTTTCAGATGTATGGTATGTTCCAGATTTGAAAAAGAATCTGATTTCACTAGGTGCTTTGGAGGCCAGTGGATTGAAATTTGCTAGTGAAGGTGGTATTCTGAAGGTGACTAGCGGATCACTCGTGGTGATGAAAGGGCAAAGAAAGAGGAACTTGTTTTTCTTGCAGGGAAAAACATATTTGGGTCAGGCTACCAGTGTAACTGAGAAGCCTAAACAGGTTGTTCCCGACTCTACTAGGTTGTGGCATATGCGACTCGGGCATGCAGGAGAAAAGGCCTTGCAGGGGCTTGTGAAGCAAGGGTTGCTTAAAGATGCTAAAGGGTGCAAGTTGGAATTTTGTGAACATTGTGTTTTGGGTAAGCAAACTAGGGTGAAATTTGGTACAGCTGTACATCAGACAAAGGGTATCCTCGATTATGTGCACACAGATGTTTGGGGCCCTACTCAGACACCTTCTATGAGTGGTAGACACTGGTTTGTTACTTTTGTTGATGATTACTCCAGACGAGTTTGGGTATATACCATGAAGCACAAAGATGAAGTTTTGACATTGTTCACAAGTTGGAAGAAGAAAGTTGAAAATCAGACTGGTAGGAAGATTAAGGTTCTTAGGTCAGATAATGGAGGGGAATACAAGAATGATCCGTTTCTGAAGTTGTGTGAAGATGAAGGGATCCAAAGGCACTTCACAGTTAGGAAGACTCCACAGCAAAATGGGGTTGCAGAAAGGATGAACAGAACCTTACTTGAGAAGGTGAGATGTATGTTAGCACGGTCTGGGTTGAAGAAGACATTTTGGGCAGAAGCTGTTATATATGCAAGCCACATCGTCAACCGTTTACCATCAGCAGCACTTGAAGGCAAAACGCCTATTGAGGTATGGAGTGGTAAACCTGCATCTGATTATAGTTTTTTGCATATATTTGGTTGTCCTGCTTATTTTCATGTAACTGAAACTAAACTTGATGCAAGAGCCAAGAAGGCTATATTTGTTGGTTTTAGTACTGGTGTCAAAGGTTACAGGTTGTGGTGTCCAGAACAGAAGAAGTTAGTAATCAGCAGAGATGTCACTTTTGATGAGACCAGCATGATCAGCTCGGGACAGTCGACTGGTGGTATATGTCAGTCGACTGGTGAGCAGCAGAAGAGTGGGACAGTTCTTCAACAGGTGAGTAGAAGAAGTTCGGGACAGTCGACTGATGAACAGGAGCAGTCGACTGGTGGTCCAGAACAGCAGAATTGTGGGAGCTCGGGACAGTCGACTGGTGGCAATAACCAGTCGACTGGTAGGAGAGTTTTCCAACAGGTGGAGTTAGAAAAGTTGTCAGTTGAGAATCCTGTTCCTGTCCAAGATGAAGATGATGTGGTTGATACTGAGAATGATGAAGATGCTCCTATCCAGCAGGAAGAATCAATTGCAGTAAGAAGGCAAAGAAGAGATATCAAACGACCGTCTCGTTTTACAGATACAGTTGCATTTGCTCTTCCCATTGTGGATGATGAAGTTCCCTCCAACTTCAAAGAAGCCACTAGAAGTTCAGAAAATGCAGATTGGAAAGTTGCTATGGATGAAGAGATGAACTCTCTTCATAAGAATAAGACTTGGGATCTAGTGCAACTACCAAAGGGGAAGAAAGCAATTGGTTGCAAGTGGGTGTATACAAAGAAAGAAGGTCCAAAAGACAGTGTTCGGTTCAAGGCAAGACTAGTTGCAAAGGGGTATGCTCAACAGGAAGGAATTGACTATAATGAAGTGTTCTCTCCAGTTGTGAAGCATCCTTCTATTCGGATTTTGTTGGCATTGGTAGCACAGTTTGACCTTGAGTTGACACAGATGGATGTGAAGACTGTGTTCTTACATGGGGATCTAGATGAAGAAATTTATATGTTGCAGCCAGATGGGTTCAAGACAGCTGGGAAGGAAAATTGTGTTTGCAGGTTGAAGAAGTCTCTCTATGGGTTGAAGCAATCTCCAAGGCAGTGGTATTTGAGGTTTGATCAGTTTATGAAGGTGCAGAGATATTCCAGAAGTGAGTTTGATCATTGTGTTTACTTCAGGAAGTTGCAGGATGGCTCTTTCATATATCTGTTACTATATGTGGATGACATGTTGATTGCCTCTAAGAATGCTAAGGAGATTCAAAATTTGAAGAATCAGTTGAGTTCTGAATTCGAGATGAAGGATCTTGGTGAAGCCAAGAAGATACTTGGGATGGAGATAGCTAGAGACAGGGCAAAGGGCACAGTGAGTTTGACACAGAAGCAATATCTTTTGAAGGTGCTGAAACGGTTCGGTATAGATGAGAAGACTAAACCAGTAAGTACACCCTTAGCCAGTCATTTCAGAATTAGTGCTTCTCAGTCTCCAAGTACAGATGAAGAGAGGCAGTATATGGCGAATGTACCTTACACTAGTGTGGTTGGAAGCTTGATGTATGCCATGGTTTGTACTCGACCAGACATCTCTCAGGCGGTGAGTATGGTTAGTCGATATATGCATGATCCAGGCAAAGAGCATTGGCAAGCAGCTAAATGGATTTTGAGGTACATAAGTGGCACCACAGATGTGGGTTTGAAATTTGAAAGGGATGACAATATTAGCAGGTTATTGGTTGGATATGTTGATTCTGACTATGCAGGTGATCTAGATAAGAGGCGGTCTACTACAGGCTATTTGTTTACTATGGCTAGGGCACCTATAAGTTGGAGGTCAAATTTGCAGTCCACTGTAGCGTTGTCTACTACTGAGGCTGAATACATGGCGGTTGCTGAGGCCATGAAGGAAGCCATTTGGATACATGGACTTTTGAAGAGCTTGGGAATTCATCGGGAGAAGGTGGAGGTACACTGTGACAGTCAGAGTGCTATTCATTTAGCGAAGAACCAAGTTCATCATTCGAGGACCAAACATATTGATGTCCGTTATCATTTTGTGCGTGATTTGATAAAGGATGGTGATATTCATTTGGTGAAGATTGGAACAGCTGATAATCCTGCTGATATGTTGACCAAAGTTGTTGGAGCAGCCAAGTTCAAGCATTGCATGAACCTGGCTAATATTTTGCATGTTTGATGATTTGGAATGGGGGGTTGGAATAGTGCTTCGCTATTTGTTCGCCTAGTATGTGATATCATACTAAGGTGGAGTTTTGGATTTGTTGTTACATTTGATGATGAGCATTTGGAGTATTTGTGGAGATTGCTTGGGCTACTTGGAAGATCTTGCCAAGGTGGAGATTGTTGGATACTTGGTGGAAGATCTCGCCAAGGTGGAGATTGTAGGATAATGGCTCGATTCTGGTTCAGATTGTTTTGGAGTATCTGCAGCAAATGAAAGTTACAGTATCAGTCGACTGATAGAAGGATCAGGCGACTGTCCAGAGAGTTTTCGAAGGCTAAAGATACAAGCAGCAGCAGAGCAGCAGTCGACTGGCCAGTCGACTGTCCTGCACAAGACCAGTCGACTGGGTAGATGACCAGTCGACTGACGACGGTATTTTGAACTGGATCAGGCCCAATTCGAAAAGGCCCAATAGTTTCCCTATAAATACACTTGTTAGGGTTTTGTAATTGGTGACGAAAATTAGAGATCCCTAATTCGGTTTTGCAGCCGTCATTATTTGTAAGGGTTTGTTTTCGCCCATTGGTGATAATTTGAAGAAGAAGAAACCCCAACCGCCCCGTGGATGTAGGCATGAATTTTGCCGAACCACATTAAATCTGTGTGTCCTTTTGTGTTGGTTTGTTTTGTGTTTTCTCGCTGGTTCTCTCTTTGTATTCCGCATTGATTCTTGTTGGTTTGATTAGTTCGTATTCGCGCACAACACATCCCAAGTCCTAACCATCTTAGCTACAACTCAGTGATTTATATGATAGATTTCAAAGATTTCCAAATTCTCCTTACGCTATTTTATTGTTAGAAAATTTATGGACTTTTCCCCATATTTTCCT
This sequence comes from Hemerocallis citrina, assembly GCA_017893485.1. Lineage (NCBI taxonomy): Eukaryota > Viridiplantae > Streptophyta > Magnoliopsida > Asparagales > Asphodelaceae > Hemerocallis > Hemerocallis citrina. The sequence goes on along the minus strand of CM030366.1, from coordinate 109,981,764 downwards.
TACTCACAAAAACATAATCTAAATTTACTGGCAATCATTTTGGTAGTAGAGTCACATACACTCTTTGAGAAAAACAGTTTGTTATAAAATGAATACATTTATACATTACATCCACTCCACATTATAATATGATGTAGCCTCTATTTTTGGGGGGAAAAATCATGGACAATGGTTCACATGATTGCTGTGAACAGTCTTTTTTACCATTGGATTTTCTTTAGAAACGTGCTCCTTGCAAGATATCTCAATCTTGAGACAATCTTGTAGGAAATATGTTTTCTAAAGCAAATCCAAGAGTAGAAAAAAGGAACTGGTCCATAGACTATGATCCAGGATTTTTACTTTTTTTATTTTTTTTTATTTTTTTTGGCTTGCTATAATATTGTAGATATAATAAGAGTGAAAAACTCGAATATTTTTTTTATTTTATGCCTTATGTCAAAACTATTTGCAAAAAGAGGACATTTGCCAACTAATTGCGCAGCCGTTTGAATCTGCGGGTGTAGTTCAAATTTTTTGAGAAACTCATCGTTCCCACACTACAAACAACATAGGCAACCCCCATATAAAGAGACGAAAGAAATAAAATAAAAATAAGAGAGATCACGTTTTATAAGGAGCTTCTAATAAGTTTTTGATGTCGTTGTTGGAGTAGGCTTGTTTTTAACTCATTGTATGCATCCGTAGAGTTGTAGAATAATTTTATAAAAATTAATACAAAATTTTATTGGGCAATAAAACTAAGAGACTGCTCTAATGGCTGGTCATTGTTACATGCAGTGACCGATAGTGAAAGCGGTCTTTATTGAAAAGTGAAACTAAATGGCTGCTCCAGTAGCTGGCATTGACTACAAATTGAGAAAATTTGTTACAACTACTAAGAGATCACGTTTTAGACGCCCTCATTCAATCTCATAAGGCTTCCTACTTTTCAAGTCCCTACTGATATCTCCTTGCCCCCTGGTTCATGAAGTTGATGAGCCGTTAGGCGAACAACTTGGTAGACTTTGCCTGGACTTACCTGTTTTGGAGGGAGCCCCCCAATATTTTGCATGGAGAAAGAGAGATCTTCTTATGCACCAATGTGTTTAAGCTGGACTATTTGTTTCCGTTGAATGAGCGGAGTGGCTTCGGGCGAAGGATTCAGGTTTATTACTGTGTTATGATATAACTAGTTTGGACCTGGTGAGAGATAATTTGGCAGGTTTGGAAGTTCTTGACAGGAATGTTTATGGCAGTGGCTTCAAGCTTGTTTACAATCTTGGAATTATTGTGACTGCTTTCTGGAGGTATCTCTATGGCATCAAGGGGGAGAAGCGAGCCCCCCATTGTAGCGGTGTAGCATGCTCTCAGTGTCTATTGGCTTCCCACAATCTGGCCTACGCTTGCTATTGTTGGGAACTTCATTTTCATGTGAAACGCGGAGGCAACCGCATGAAAAGCTGCCAGGTCTGGGTGACTAAATATGACATTGTACGCTTCTTTGATGTTAACAATTAGGAAGTCTAATGCTTTCGTTCAAGTTGTTGGGGCTTTTCCCGCCATCACGTCAAGTGTGACGATTCCCTCGACTTGGATGGGTGCGCCTGAGAAGCCGTGAAGTGTATAACTGACTGTCTTGATTCAATCTCGTGAGAGCTTGAGAGCATCGAATGCAGCTATGAAGAGGATGTTTATGGAGATGTCGTTGTCTGGGAGGATACGTCACACCTCATGATTTGTCATGCATAAATTGATAACCAGTGCATCGCAATGAGGCATTTTGACGCCCTCGAGATCTATATCAAAGAGGTCCAAACCCTTTGCAGGTGGAGCATTATGTATTGAATTAACTTTCCTCACGAAGGTTTTGCGGGAGGATTGGAATCTCCCTCTATCGGGTCTCCATGAATGGAGTGGAAAATGACTATGTGTTCAAAGTCTTGCGATTCAGATGACCTCTCTTTGACGCTTATTAGCCCCTCGGGGCGAAGGGTTTCGATGTTTTCATCTTTCTGAACGAATTTGGAGAGATAGTCCCTGTAAATCAGGGCTTCCAGTTCTTCTTTAAGGGCTCGACAATTTTCAGTAGTGTGTCCATGATCTCTGTGAATTGCGCACCACTTATTTTTGCCTCTTCTCTTTCTAGACGTTGACATCTTGAGGGGAGGGCAGATTATTTCTTCCATCTCAACTTTCATGAGGATGGCCGATACGCTTGTGTTGAAAGAAGTGAACTTGTCGAAGCGTGGTGCTAGAGGTGGACGACGTTGACCTGTGCCATTTTTCTGAAACTTCCTGGGTTCTTCCTTGCTTGTATTTTTTCGTTTGTTCCTGGAAGATGAATCGTTCTTGACTTGAGGATAAAGAGCTTTCTTGACCCTGATATACTTGTCACTTCTTTCTAGAAGCTCAGTAAAATCTCTAGGAGGCTTCTTCGCGAGAGAAGCTTTGTGTTCTTTATGCATGACGTTGTGCCGAAAAGCTGCAGTCGCCACTGAAGAGTCCAAAGAGAAAATCGACCTTGTTTTGGCCGTGAAGCGTTTGACGAAGTCTTTCAGCAATTCTCCTTTCTTTTGCTTTAGTTCCAGAAGGGAGGCACTTGTTTTTTCTGTTTTACGGCTGGTAATGAAGTGCGCTATGAAGAGCTCATCGAGCTGGTCGAAGGAGAAGATTGATTATGGGGTTTGGCGCGAGCACCATTCCCTTGCTGATCCTTTCAGTGTTGTAGAAAATGTTCGACACATGAGCACATCGGTGGCATTGTAGACCATCATGAGGGTATTGAAACTCTAGATATGGTCAGTCAGGTCTAATTGTGTAGCGCCCCGAATTTTCAATATGATATTTCAGATTTACGTGGCACAATTCTCAGCATCAACCTTAATTGTAATAGTAAACATAGACAAAACACAGGAAAAAAATTTCAACTTTTATTACATTAATTCATTACAAAGCACAGCGGAAAACAAACACCTTGAATTACAAATTCTTTCTTTTACAATACAGTCTTTTACAATTTACATAAGCCATAACATCAATTTAGCATAAGCATCCAAAGCCCAAAGCTATAGGTACCTACCTGTAAAACATGAGGCTAGAGATAACCCTAACCTCCAAAACTACAGGGGTCAGCTATAACGGTGTGAGTGACATAAAATAAATGCAACATAAATAAAACATAAGGCACAGAGTCATAAACAACATGTATTAACAGCAAGAATAAATGAAATAAGAAATAACAATAAATAAAACATGAAAATATCAAGTGAAATTAGATTAAGTGTCAAGTGTAGAAAAACAGGAAACAACATGCATGAAAACAAGTCAAGAAAACATCAATGCTATATGCTGACTCTCTAATGCATACTTGTCGGATTCTATGCATCCCACTCTACATAGGTCCGGTGCAAGCCCTTAACGTTCTCCACTTGATAGGGTTTAATACCCCACTATGCAACTAATCCTACTACGATGACTACTATGAGATTTAGACATTCTGCAAGTATTGGTTCTCGTCCTTGGAATACTGGAGGCCAATCCCACCCGTGGATCATCCTGTGGCCCTTACGTCCATCGTCCCGGAAACTGGAGATTGCCTCACTCCGCAGGTCATCCTGAAACCCTCATTGCACAAACATTCCATGAGTGTTGCTCTCATCCTCAGAATACTGGAGATCAATCCCACTCCGCAGATCACTCTGTGGCCCATACGTCCATCATCCCAGAATACTGGGGAATATCTCACTCCTTGAATAGTCCTGGAGTCCATAACTCACGTTTGCACTCATTTCATCATATCACCATCTAGTGCCTGTCCTTATCTTGTTAAGTCAATTAATTAATTACAAATCTCTCAGAGTTTGTGTACCCTACCGAACTGAACTCAACTGATCAACAATACACCACAACTGGCCAAACCACAAAACCTCAATTGCCGGTACCTAGGGTCTTACACATCCTCTAGAGACTCACAACTTAACCATCACACCAAAACTTTTCAATAAAACTCACAAATCCATCATCAAAACATTTGTAATAAGAAAACCTCTTAAATCAACGAAATTCAAATTCATTTAATGTGTTCATAAAATTCCAGAATTCAAATAAAATATTAAATCCATCAAATAACGGAAAATCATATTTTTAAGTCGTAGAATATCACCAAAACATCAATTCTTTGAAAACACGTATAACTCACATAATAAGGTCATAAGAATACATTTAAAACTCTATTATAAATAAAATATAACTCTCCATAAAATACTGTAATCTGTAGTAAAAAAACATCATCTAAAACAGTAGGGTAATAATCCATAATATCAAAAAAATAACCATTTAAAGAAATGAAGAAAATACGACAAATCAGCCAAAGAACAACTGACGGTCGACCGCTCAAGAAGGGCAGTCGACTGTCAATTACGAATTCTCAAAATAAAAGCATGACGGTCGACCGGGCTGTCAACCGTGACCTGCTATACAGCCGGTTGGGTTTTTGTGCATGTTTTGATATGATACTCGAACACACATCTTTCGAGACAATTCTTGTATTCTCGGCAATTGTCCGGTCTTCGTCGTAGTGCGCCGCCTTTAGTTCAACCTTATAATCTCTTCACTTCTTGCACATAGATTTATTTACCCAATCGGCATCAAGAACCGCCGGGTAATCAAATTTATACTATATATGAACAAGAGGCAAAGTTAACGCAATAATGAAGAATATTGATGGAAATAAATGGTACGCAATACTTGAGAATTGAAAAAATTTCTATTTCACGGAAGCACATGAAATTCTCCATTTCTCCAAATGCAATGAAAAAATCTGTAAGTATCAAATTACTGAACATTGTTCATATAGACAAACTAGCTGCAATGAAAACCTATGGCAACGCTACTGGCTTCTTTTACATGAACATAAAGGATGTAAATGAACAGCCCAACATCACTTTATGCTTACGACTGAATATGATTCCATCCATGTAATACTTGAACAGCAGTAAGACTGGTCTGAATCTTAGTCAAAATGATATGATTTAACAAATAAAAGAGAATATAATCACATGCCAAACTTGTAGCAGGTAGTATCAGCATAAGCAGCAGAAAATCCACAAAAGCTTCTTAAAGAACACAGATTCTGAATTTAAGTAACAACCATAGTTTGCATCATATTATCATCCTACTGATGGGAGATGCTGCTACTGGTTTGAGAATTGATTTAAAACCACCTACTCTTGAACTTGAGAATTCATTTTCCATCTAAATGCATCTGTTTTTAGATTAAACGTCATCGGCTTTGCCATAGTTGACTCCTTGACTACAGGATTATGTGCTTCGACTGCCACCAACTTTATTT
>CM030366.1:109732585-109975932 GCA_017893485.1 Hemerocallis citrina | reverse complement strand
AATACCGATAGTTTCATATGTTTAGGTGATATCCTCGAAGATTTCTCACCGTCAGTTTTGCTTCAACACCGAACTTGCGGTTGGATTCAACTAGTCATGGTTATTTAAGGTCCTAACAATGCCAATATCAGACATGCATTCTGGAATGAACTCCAATCCATCCATTTAAGATGGAAAATACCTTGGATTGTGGTTGGGGACTTTGACATCACCAGATTCTCTTTTGAACACCGTGGAAGAGGTTCTAGTGACGCGGATAGAAAGGAATTCAATCGAGTTATTATGAAACTGGATTTAGTTGACATTCCAGCGTTAGATAGGCTCTTCACGTGGTCCAACGTGCAAGTTTTTCCTATCATGGCTAAACTAGATAGAGTGTTGGTCTCGCTGGATTGTGAAGCAAAATTTGCTTAAGCCTGCGCTAAGTCCCTACCGAGACCTACATCAGATCATTTTCCCTTAGTCCTGTCCACTAGAGAACTGTACGGTAGAAAACCGAAGAAATTTAGATTTGAAAAGGCTTGGTTGGAACTTCAGGGCTTTCACCCAATGGTCATGGAAAGTTGGGCTCTGCCTACTCGGGGTTCCGAAGTGACGACGGTTTGGTTGGAAAAAAATCATAGATTATGCTCCAGACTACGAAAAATGGAATTGAATGTGGATTGCGCAGATTTGGAGAGCTAAAGAGTCAATTCTAGAGGATATTGATATGCTGGAGAAAATAGAGGAAACAAGAGATCTATATGCAAAATAAGCTATTAAAGATGAGGGAGGACATCTCCCAATTTTATAAGCTAGACAAGCTGAAATGAAAACAAAGATCTAGAATTTTTTGGCTCAAGGAGATGCGAATACTGCCTTTTTTCACAGGGATGCCAATGCACGCCGCTTGTCCAACCTCATTCATGCAGTCCACATAAAGAATGGGATGACACATGACAAGGAGGAAGTGAAAAGGACCTTTCAGATCTATTATAAAAACATTTTTGGGCATAAAGCAGAATTTCGAGTTCCGCTTACATCGAATTTCTGGCAGGATAATTCCGAAGAAGTGGGTATGGCGTCGAGGGCGATCGAAGACCCTTTCATAGAAGAGGAGGTCAAGGAGGTGATTTCGCATATCGGGATGGAGAAAGCTCTGGGCCCGTGCGGGTTTCTGATCATGTTCTACTAGTCCTTTTAGGAAGAAATCAATGATGATTTAATTGCCATGCTGGCAGAATACTATGACCACAGACTCAGATTGGGTAGACTAAATTATGCTGAAGTCATCCTTATCCCCCCCCCCCCAAACAAAAAAAAGAAGCTATTCATGTGGGAGACTTCCGTTCTATCGGTCTGCTTAATTGCTCGGTCAAGATAGTTACCAAGATCCTCGCCAAATGCCTAGGACAGGTGATGGACAGATTGATCAGCATGGAACACACGGGCTTCATTAAAGGCTGGTGTATACTGGATTGCATAGCTACGGTAGAAAAAATCATCCATCACGATCGTATATCTAATGATAAGAGTTATCTACTGAAGTTGAATTTTGAGAAAGAATATGATTCGGTGGACTGGGACTGTTTACTGGAGGCACTTAAATGTCGCGGCTTCGGGATAGATGGATCATGTGAATCCAACACTGACTTACTACCAGCAGAATGGCCATTGTTGTAAATAGTATAGCGGGGCAACTGTTCTCGTGCATACGAGGGCTGCGACAAGGGGACCCTCTTTCTCCCCTCTTATTTACTATTGTGGTGGATGTGCTTAGAGTCATGTTGGACAACTTATATAGTCCAAGCTAGGGTGAAATGCTTAAACGGCCCAAATTGAAATGCATGGGGGTTGGAAAAGAGTGGGAAATTTACGGCGCGGTCAATGTACAATCGACTGCATTTTAGAGGTTGTAGACCGAAGATGTTTACAGTGATCTGGAAGGCCAAGGCACCCCTAAAAGTTAAAGTGTTCCTATGGCTAGTGCTTAACGATGCTATTTTGACTAGGAAAAATTTGGCTAAACAATTACCTAACACAGCGACCTCTTGTGGTTTTTGTAATGTACACATGGAATCCAGAAAGGACCTTTTTCTTGAGTGCCATAAAAGCAAATCGGTTCTAGTCGAGTTTTGATAGCACTGTGCATTAGTTCATATCCCCTTATATACGAGGACATGTGGATTGGTCCTAAGTTCTTTGCTGGGAGGAGAGAGATGAGGGAAGCTTGGTATATCGCTATAACTGCCACAACCGGGGTTCTTTGGCGCGATAGAAATAACTTTACATTCGTGGGACTTGTAATAGTATTTTTGGCAATTTAACTCATATTATGCATCTCATTTTATTTTGGACAACGGCAGCTCCACCGGGACCGAGATGAAGGATTTCCCAGGCCTTCTAGGTGGAGGAGTTTGATGATGAGGAGGTAGAGATTGGGCCGACTATAGAGTGAGATCCATCTGTCCACTGCCGGACGATCCAACCCTTCAGGGTTTTGTTTATGTTTTGTTTGTATTCCTTCTACTGTATGCTCTTTTGTTTTTGTTCTCACCCTTGTATGTTAGTTGGAGGAACTATGTTTTATTTTATGTATTGTTATTTATACATGCTGTACTTTGCTCAATTCCCTGGGCTGTTTTGTTAACAACTTATTAATCAAACAGGGTAGCTATACTCCACCTTTTCTTAAATTAAAAATAATAAGAAGAAGAATGTACACTAGGAGAAGGTAACAGTGTAGACAACATTCATGATCTGAATGAAAATGGGCACAGAAGTGATACATGGGCTATAAATGTTGAGGATAACGATCCTTCTGTGATTGATGAGCTGTCAGTAGAAATCCACAGATAAGTATGTGGCTAGTAAGACAAATTTGTTATTGGGGGGGGGGGGGGGGGGGGGGGGGTGGGGGGTAAGGTATGCTAAAGCCCCCAAAGCTTTTGGCAACACTTTAAAAAAAAAATTGGGAATATTATTGGGTGATGTGGATTTCAGCCCCCCTATACAATGGCCTTTCTGTTAACATTTATGTAGCCCAAGCCCAAATTCAACACTTCATTATAAGTTCTATTTCCAACCAAACTCTATATTTTCCCTTCTTCTTCTTTCTACATCAGCTCTGAGCCTCTAACTTCTCTCTCCCGGCTCTCACTTTGTGACAGCAGTTTAAACCCATATCAGAAAAGTCAAGCAAGTCCAAATCTTTTGTCTCTTGATATGTTTTAGATTCAATTGCTTATTAGCTTTCACATATATGGATTTTTATACAAGTATACAACCTTGAACAAATTTTGTTATATTTGTAGTCTTTTGAAAATGTTGAGTTTTATGTTATAATTCCTCCCGAATTTTGACCCCCAACTCATCCCTCCCAACAACATCATCATCATCTCCTTGAACGGATAAAAAATAGAAGCTTTCACTGAGTTTGACTATTATTAGAGTGGAACATAAGGTGTTTGATAAATTACTACAAAGAGAATGACTTAATTCTCTTTACTTAACTTCAATAAATTATATATGTATATGTAGGGTTTCTTTAGTCTACATATATGTATGTTGATTTTGACCAATATATTATATCAGATGAATGTCTTAGATTAGTTTTGATTTTAGTATATGTTGGGTTTCTAAGATTAGTTTTGATTTTAGTCTACATATATTTGGTTTACATAACTTCAATACTTACAAATAATTTTGATGAATGTCTTAGATTAGTTTTGATGAATGTTATGTATCATCTTTTCTTTTAAAAATAACTGCATTTCTTTAGCCTATAATTTTTCCTATTTATATCATTCCTCTTTGGCTTTAAGTAAATGAAGAGTAAGCTACTAAGTTAGCTACTTTGTGCCCAAGTTCCTCTTAGTTAAGTTGGCCAAATCTCAAGTGCCCAAGTTCTAATTTTGGATGATGTTCCAACATCAGATCATGTTCCATTTCCATTCAACAAGAACCATCAACAGATGTGGATCTTAGTTCTCTTGAGCGTGACCCAACATTGCATCGTCTAATATGGTCTTATCCAATCAATCAATAAGACAATATTCAAAGATCATATATAGATATAGGCCCATGCCAACCCAAATTAGTTGAATATCCACGCTCATTGGATGGAAAACAATATCGGCGATTTCAATATCAATGGTTCACCCAATTTTCTTGGCATGAGAATTCAGAATCAGAAGATAAAGCATTTTGCTTTCAATGCTATCTTTTTTACACTAATCCTTTGAAATTTTCGACATATACCAGTGAAGGATTCCAAAATCGGAAGAGGGTTAACAATGGAGATAAATATAGATTTATGCATCTTGTAAGCGGGCCTTCTTCTGCAAACAATTTTTTTATGTGCAAGTGGGATAGTTTGAAGACTCCAGCTGAACAGATAAAGTCTTGAATGCTTTTTCGTCTGAACAAGTTAGACAAAATCAGTTGAAACTGTAGACGACAATAAGAAGCGTTATGTGGCTTGCATTGCAAGGATTCCCTTTTATAGGCCATGATGAATGTGTTTGAGTTTTCAAATCGTGGAAATTTTATTACAATGGTGATGGCTTTTGGCGAGGTGAATGAAAATATCGGCAAAGCAGTGCTGGATGCGAAATACATAGCACCAACATCCAAAAGAATATCTTACACACTATTGCCAACATTGTGAAGAGGAGGATGCGAGAAGAGGTAGGGGATGGAAAATTTTGTATTCTTATTGATGAAGCTATTGATGAATCTGGTAAGGAACAAATGGCTGTGGTTTTAAGGTTTATTGATTCTGCTAGATTTATCTGAAAAAGGTTTTTTGAGGTTGCCAGTGTTTATGATACTTCAAAAACAACACTCAAAACTACCATTTGCGATGTTCAAGGTCATTACAATCTTTAAATTAAAAATCTACGTGGTCAAAGTTATGATGGTGCTAGCAACATGCGTGAGGTGTGGAATGGACTACAAGCATTGTTTCTTAAAGAATGCTCATATGCCTATTTCATACATTGTTTTGCTTATAGGTTACTGCTAGCATTACATGCAAGGGCTCAGCAAGTACATGATGTTTGGTTATTTTTCTCAAGCTTAGGTGCAATTGTATACTTCGTTAGTGTTCCTCCTAAATGTTATATGGAATTAAAATTGATTCGAGAAGCTGAGGTTGCAGATAGACTAGCATCCTGGGAACTTGGTTCTGGAAGAGGTGCTAATCAGATATGTAGTTTGCAACGGGCTGGAACAACCCATTAGGGCTCCCACATTGCTTCGGTGAGTAGTTTGATAGATATGTTTGATGCAACTTCTACAGTTCTTGGTAACATTATTCAGAATGAAAATCACACAGTCACCGCCGCCATCGTCACCGTCATCGCCAGTTGTCAATCAAATATATATATATATATATATATATATATATATATATATATATATATATATATATATATATATATATTCAAAAAAATTGCAGGTACTTCTTCAATGGAACATCAGTTTCACTAGTATCCTTCCGTCTCCACTTACTCCCCTGCTGCAACATCCTCCTCTTCCCACTCCTTCGCATCTCGATCCTCATCCAGATTCAAACAGCAGCAGCATTGCCCTCATCCTCATTCCGGACTCCTACATCCTCTCAGCATCATCCCTAACCTTACCCCACCACTTCTTCCGACACCGGCATCACCATCCCGATCCCGGCATAAGCAACATCCTCGTCTTCATTTTGATCCCTGCCACGACAACACCGGTCTCCTTCTTCCTCACAGTACTTCTTTCTTACACCTTCAGCCATGATCGTTACTCCAGTCTTGCCATCTCCTGCTGATTGGGCTAATTTTCAACATCATCTCATTCATCTAGAACTCCAGCTCTTGGGTCAGTTGTCAATGTTGGCCCCTCTGTCCCTGCATTCTCTGTTACTCCTAGTATGAATTTTTTCTGGATTTTAGATTCTGGTGCATCACATCATCTTACTAATAATCATAAACTTCTCACCACCAGCACTGTACTTCCCTCTCACTCTGCATCCCTACACACTGCCGATGGCTCACAACTTCTCACTACACAGTCAGGGTCTATTAGCTCTTCCGCTCTCACATTGCCTTATGTTCTTTATGCTCCTTATTTATCCATGAACCTTATTTCCATTAGTGCGCTATGTGATAGTGATCTTGTCGTTACATTTGATTCTTTAGGTTGTTCTATTACCGATTCATATACTGGTCAGGAGTTTGGGTATGCTAGTCGACATGGTCGTCTATATCATCTATATTTTCTTCATGCTCATAACTTTCATCCTCATTTTGCTGGTGTTGTGTTTGTTAATGCTGATCTGTGGAACAAACGATTAGGACATATTAATGAGTCTCGACTCAAGACTTTTGCCTGTAGGGTGCCCTTGGTCCTCTTTCTTTCACTCATTCATCTGATTGTTAGGGTTGTCATTTGGCCAAACATATAGCACTTCCTTTTAATCACAAAAGCAATTCTCAAACCACCCATCATTTTCAACTTATTCACTTTGACATATGGGCACCATCTCCTACACCTTCTCACAAAGGTTATTTCTATTATGTTAGTTTCATTGATGACTTTACTAGATTCACATGGGTGTTTCTTATGTTCCAACACTCTGAGATACCTGACATTTACCAGTTCTTTACAAACATGGTTCACACTCAGTTTGGTGTCCGTATCAAAATCTTTCGATCAGACATGGCTCATGAGTACACTTCCCCTGCTGTGAGATCAATCCTTCAATCTCATGGTACACTCTTTCAGTAATCATACCCTCACACACATGAGCAGAATGATGTAGCTAAACTCAAGCATCATCACATCCTTGAGACGGCTCGTGCTCTTCTACTTTCCTCTTTTGTTCTTCATTCTTTCTGGGCTGAAGCTATCATGATGTCTATCTATCTCATTAACATCACTCCCTCATCTGTCCTATCAGGCACATCACCTTATGAGGCTCTTCGTCACTCACTATCAGACTACAGTATGCTTCGTAATTTTGGGTGAACTTGTTATGTTCTTCTCCCTCCCACTGAGCGCACGAAGCTCACCGCTTGAGCCACTAAGTGTGTTCACCTAGGTTTCAGTCCATACTATAAAGGATATCGTAGTTTTGATCCTGTGGTGGGTCATGTTCGTACTTCCCGGCATGTCTCCTTTGTGGAAGACTCTCCTTGCTACTTGACCTTTCCTAATGATGCTAGTTTTCTCGATTCCCCAATTGTTAGGCCTATCTCCCTGGCCATACCTTCACGCATTCCTTATGATCTCTCTTCTTTGCCTCCTAGCCCATTCCCTTCTGACGTTCCACTTATTGTTTCTCTTACGGAGACACCACCTGCATCACCACAACATCTTGCACCTTCACCACTTGCATCCCCACAGCTGCATGCACCCACTCCACCTATCTCACCCCCACACACAGCTTATCCACCTTTGGTCCGTCAATCTATACATTCTACCTCAAGCATCCCACCAGCACGGTACACACCTGATGCCACTGGTCCTTCTGACCAGTTTGGCTTTTCCATCCTTGCCTCCTACTCACCACAGTTTCATGCATATCTCACTGCTATACACTCCACACGTGAGCCCAGAACCTATCAGGAAGCTATTCAATTTCCCGAGTGGTGAAAAGCTATTGCAGAGGAGTTTTGTGCATTTGATCAGATTGGACTTGGGATGTTGTTCCACTGCCTGTGGGCGTCCGGCCTGTTAGCTGCAAGTGGATCTTTAAGATCAAATATCGATCTGATGACTCCATTGAGCGGCACAAGGCTCATCTAGTTGCCCGAAGATTCACTTAGGAGCATGGCATTGATTATAATGAGACTTTTGTCCCAGTTGTACAAATGACTACAGTTCGCACTCTCCTTGTTGTTGCCTCCGTTTGTCAGTGGCCGTTATACTAAATGGGCATGAAAAATGTCTTTCTTCATGGTACCTTATCTGAGGCTGTTTACATGCATCCTCCTTCTGGCTTTACCACTCCTTGTCATGTTTTTCGTCTGCGTCGAGCTATATATGGATTAAAACAAGTCCCTCGAGCCTGGTTTGAATGTTTTCATCGTGTCATCACCCCGGCTGATTTCAGTCAGAGTTCACAGGACCATTTCATATTTATGCGGTCATCACCGCAGGGGAGGGTACTTCTGCTATTATATATTGATGATATGATTATTACTGGGGATGACTCCACAAGTATTGCATCCACCCAACACTACCTTCACCAGCAGTTCCATATGAAAGATCTTGGTAGATTACGCTACTTTCTGGGTCTAGAGATTGCCCATGGATCTCAGGGCATACTTATTTCTCAATAGAAATACACATCATATATTATCTCCGCTGCATATCTCTCTAACAGTCGATCAACCAATACTCCCTTAGAGCATCATGTGAAGCTTCGTCCTCCAGATGGTGAGCTCCTTCCCGACCCCAATAGATACAGACAGATTATTGGATAACTTGTTTATTAATGCATGACCAGACCCGGTATTTCTCATGCAATCAGTATTGTTAGTCAGTTTGTTTACACTCCTTCATTAGTTCACTACAATTCTCTTCTTCGGATCCTTAGATATCTTCAGGGCACTATCACTCGCTCATCATTCATGCATTCGACTTCCAAACTGGAATTTAGTGCATATTCTAATTCAGATTGGGCGGGTGATCTTACCAGCAGACGGTCTACCACAGGTTTCTGTCTATTTCTTGATGATTCGTTGATCTCATGGCGCAGCATGAAACATGCAGTTGTTGTAAGTTCTTCCACCGAAGCTGAGCACAGAGCAATACAACTACTACTAGAGAGATTGTTCATATTCGTTGTCTGTTATCAGATATAGAAGCCACTCTTACAGGAGCTACTCCTCTTCATTCTGATAACCAGAGGGCATTGCACATTACAAGCAACTCGGTCTTTCATGAGCGAACGAAGCACATAGAGATATATTAGCACTATGTTCCTGAGTACTTTGAAGCAAGGATCATTTCACTTCATTCTGTTACCTCTTCACAGCATACATCAGACCTCTTCACCAAATCACACACTGTTTTCGTTACTTGGTAGGAAAACTCACACTATTCGACCCACCGTGAGTTTGAGAGGGGGTGCTAGATATTGTAATATATATTTAGTTCCATATCGGGTTATGTATCAGTTTAGTATTCAGTTCCATCCTATATATAGGAGACATTGTGTAACGCCCCGAATCCCAAATTACTGAATTCGAGATGTTCTACAGGATCTTTTCGCTTCCTTCACATACAATTTTACAAGGAATTTAAAAACTTTTCTTTTACATCAGAGTTTACAACATATTACACTTGAATTTACACAGCGGAAGCAAAATATACAATATTTACGTAAATGAACAACAACATGATAAACTTTTTATGCATCCATTCCTCTTTACATGTGATTGATCCTGCATACAAACTGTGGGTACGTCAGTTTATTCAACCGACGATAATTATACATGGCCATCCTCTCTATGCCAGAAACAGTATAATGAATCTCATTTTTTACAAATCACAAACTTGTTCAACATAAGCATGCAAATAGAGGGAACTTTTAATGATGTCGTGTCGTGATTGTGCACTTAAATCCTTAATGCAATTTATTTAATTAACATGACACTAATGCGCACTTGTTCGAATTCTATGCATCCCATACTACATAGGTTCGAGGGCAAGCCTCTTAATCGATCTTCATTTTTGTAGGGTTCAATCCCCCGCCATGACTTATTCTACTTCTGTAATTCCAATGAGTATCTTAGATGAATCTATGAGTACAAGCATGTATCCTGGCCCCTGGAGTAGAATTTCGCGCCATGTCTTGACTCGTCAAGCATGCATTCTGCGACAATTCAGCCTCCTCCCTGAACACACTCCTCTTGCAGTCACCAAAACATTCCACAAGCGTGACTAGAGTCCGATCATTACTGAGCTGTGCCCGCGCCATGTCTTGACGCATCAAGCATGCATTCTGCGGCTCACACACCCGCACCGTACTCTAGCTCTCATACTCATGTTTTTCTCTCACCTTCATCACCTCCACACTATGTATTTAAGTTACATTAGAATCATGAATAAAAATCAAGCTCTAGAGTTAGCCTCTCCATCAACCGGACTTATCATTTCATTTCACTTGACCAACCTGGTCTAATTCTCAATATCATTTCATTCACTGCCGGGGAGACTTAGCTACTCTTTGTTCAATTTCAAATTCACAATATCCAATGGAGCATCATCAGCTCATAATTCATTTTAGAGTCTCACAGACTTTCTTACCATGATTTAGCCTTTCATAATTATTCATAAAATTCTCAATTCTCATTTACGATTCCTTTCACATAATTCATACAGCCACAATCAGAATCCATCGATAAAAGCATAAAGTTCATCATTACCAACAGTAAAATAACATGAATCAAATTATCGAAAGTCCACTCTGTACAGTCGACTTGGAAAAGTACCAGTCGACTTATACAGTCACATACAAATTCCTCATAAAAGCTCGGGATAGTCGACTGTTGCACTCAATCAGTCGCCTGTCCCGCAACCGTTCATATTCACAATATTATCCACATAACAGTCGACTGTTCAGTAATCAGTCGTCTGTCCTGGAGATTTCAAACAGCATAATTTCTAAGTCCAGATCAGTCGACTTGCTACACACATTGGTCGACTGGACAGATCCATTTTCAATTTAAAGAGATTAATTACAGTTCTTACGTGTATTTGCATCATGATATCAATTAACAGTATATATATCAATTCATGTTTCATAAACAGAGTTCCTCTTGTTCAGTAGCATTCATAGCACAATTTTCCCAGTTATTAACATGCTCTTTTAGAGAAAACTACTCTAAACATGCATTCACATTGCTCATACTTACTTACGACAATGGAGATATAAATCTCAAGTTATCATCATGGGTCTACATAAATAGAATATCTTTATTCAGGGAACTTTCAAACAGTCACATTCAGAACGAAGCACCAGTCGACTTAACACCAAGTCAGTCGACTGCGCCGACAACTTCAGATATTTATCACCTTTAGTTCTTTTTATTGGTTTACCTTCCCTCCATCATATGTGTCATAGGGAAAAACATACATTTAATAATCACGCCATCATGGCTATTCATACACATTTTATCAGAACATTATGAAAAGTAATGTCTCGTATCAGTCGGCTGGCTCATATGGCAGTCGACTGTACCGACAGTCTCGCCTCAAATTTAATAGCATGTTCAAGCAATTTCTACCGCATTCAATTCACTTTTGTAACATGGTATCAATCATGACAATTATAGTGTTATTCCTACGTTAGAAGTCCTGAGAAACACCCACCTTTTATGAAGAAAAGTAACGAAATCCCGCAAGTCCTTCAATATAGCGCAGCACTTCTTGTTCCTTTGTTCCACTCCGACTCCTCAGCAATGCTGCTTGCCTCCACAGGAAACTCCCACACAACTCACAGATACTCTCTATAACCTCAGGAAATTTTAGTGTAAAAGAGATAGGGAATAGGAGGGGGTATTTATATTAGAAGATAAATAGGATGAAGGGTTGAGATCTATTAGGGAGTTGGAGGATTAAGGGCTGAGATTGATTTGGGGGTTGTAAAAACTACCCACAACTCAGGATAACTACCCATGATCCTAGCCACTTCTCTTCCCAAAACCGGCCAAGGATTTGTGCCTAATACACGTGTACATTGAGTGCACGTGTAAGCACAAGTCACACACAAATATACCCGGAATTTAATGGAGAAAGAAATGTTACATTACAAGTTATAGAAGATAATAAGAGGGTTTAAAATTCAATTTGGGCCAAAATAAAGAAAGTAAACAAATTAACATTGGGCTTTAAAGCAAGTATTTTATAGAGAAAAATATAATTTATTCATCATTAGCCACATGCTACACAAGTATACTATAAAAGAGAAATAATCTTTAAATATTTAGGAAAAAGTCGGGGTATTACATCACTCCCTCCTTGGAATAGTTCCGTCCCGAACTACAGCCAAGAACGAGACGAAGAAAACACAACAACAAGAGATACAAAAATATAAAGATACAAAATACAAAATACAATCAACAAGACAATCAAGCAAAAAGCTCAGGATAGTCCTTCAACATCTTCTCCTCAGATTCCCAAGTAGCCTCTTCAACCAAGTGGTTTCTCCAGACTACCTTGACCATCGGTATCGTCTTATTCCTCAAGACCTTCTCCCTACGGTCAACAATCTCAACAGGAGTCTCGATGTAATTCAGGTCTAACTGCAAACCTTCCGGCACTTCAGGCAAATGATGACTCGGGTCTGGGATATAACCTCTCAACGTAGACACATGGAAGACATTGTGCACCTGAGACAACTCTTCCGGTAATTCAAGCCGGTAAGCAGTTTTCCCGATCCTTTTCAATATCTTATATGGGCCTATAAATCTCGGGGCTAACTTCCCGCCTTTGCCAAACCGAACCACACCTTTACTGGGTGATACCTTCAGAAAGACGAAGTCACCAATCTCAAACTCAAGGTCCCTTCTCCGGTTGTCTGCATAGCTTTTCTGCCTGCTCTGAGCTTCCACCAACCTCTTCCTGATCAGATCAATCTTCTCAGAAGTCAGCTGCACAAGCTCAGGACCAAACAACTGACGCTCCCCAACCTCATACCAACACACAGGAGTCCTGCACTTCCTGCCATACAAAGCTTCATACGGCGCCATCCCGATGCTAGCCTGAAAACTGTTGTTGTAGGCAAACTCCACCAAAGGTAAATGCCTTTCCCAACTGCCTCCGAAGTCTAGTATACAACACCGAAGCATATCCTCAAGAATACGGTTGACTCTCTCGGTCTGCCCATCGGTCTGTGGATGAAAAGCAGTGCTGAAATCTGTCTTGGTACCCAAAGCTGCCTGAAGACTCCTCCAGAAATGCGAAGTAAACCGCGCATCTCGATCAGACACAATAGTCGAAGGAACGCCATGAAGTCGGACAATCTCACCAACATACAACTCAGCCAACTTGTCCATCGAAGCCGTGAGTTTCATCGCCAAAAAGTGAGCGGACTTGGTAAGTCGATCGACTATAACCCAAATAGCATCATTGCCTTTAGAACTCTTAGGCAATCCCGTGATGAAATCCATACTGATGTTATCCCACTTCCATTCCGGAATAGGTAACGGCTGTAATAGACCTCCGGGTCTCTGATTTTCGGCTTTGACTTGCTGACAAACCTCACACCTCGCGACAAATTCGGCCACATCCCGCTTCAAACCTGACCACCAGAAATGCTGTTTGATGTCTTTGTACATCTTAGTACTCCCAGGATGTACTGACAAAAGAGTAGCATGCGCCTCCTGAAGAATACTCTCTTTCAGGTCTGCCTGATCTGGAACACACAGCCTATCTCCGAACCACAGCACTCCATCCCTGGTCTGAAATCCGGGCAACCTGCCAGCACTAACCTGCTCCTTCATCTCCAAAATATCAGCATCAACTTCCTGACTTGCAATGATCCTTGCATTCAAAGTAGGCTGAAGCTTCAACTGAGATAAAGATGCTCCCAATCCTTGCAAGACAACTTCAATACCTGCTCGATCCAACTCCTCAATCAGATGCCTCTGAGTCGTAATCAAGCTGGCTAAACTGCTCTTGCGACTAAGTGCATCAGCAACAACATTAGCCTTTCCAGGATGATACTTGATCTCAGGTCGCATATCCTCGAGCACTTCCAGCCATCTCCGCTGTCTTAGATTGAGATCCCTCTGCTGGTAGATATACTTCAAGCTCTTATGATCCGTGTACATGTTCAACTTCTCACCATACACGTAGTGCCTCCATTGCTTCAAAGCAAAGATAATCGCAGCCAGCTCTAGATCATGAGTCGGATAATTCTTCTCATGCGGTCGTAGTTGCCTAGACCCATAAGCGATTACTTTACCCTCTTGCATTAAGACACAACCAAGCCCCCGATGTGAAGCATCGCTATAGACATCATACCCAACTCCTGCTCTAGGCAAAGCCAAAATAGGTGCAGTAGTCAGTCTATCCTTCAACTCCTGAAAACTCGCCTCACATTGCTCGGTCCACTTGAAGCTCACATTCTTCTTGGTCAACTCGGTAAGCGGTACAGCTATCTGAGCATAACCTTGAATGAATCGCCGATAATATCCAGTCATCCCAAGGAAACTTCTGACTTCCTTCACTGTAGTAGGCCTAGCCCAATCTCTCACTGCCTCTATCTTCTGAGGGTCAGTTGCCACTCCCTCCTTAGAAAGGATGTGACCTAGGAATGCCACTTCAGATTTCCAGAAATCACACTTGGATAACTTGGCATACAACCTCTGCTCTTCCAACTTCTGCAAAACTGCCGCCAGATGCTCGGTGTGCTCCGCCTCAGACTTGGAGTACATGAGAATATCGTCGATAAACACCACGACGAAAGAATCAATAAACGGCCTCAGAACTCTGTTCATCAAGTCCATGAAGATTGCGGGTGCATTCGTCACCCCGAATGGCATAACTAAGAATTCGTAATGCCCATGCCGAGTTCTAAATGCAGTCTTATGCACATCTTCAGTTTTCACTCGCACTTGGTGATATCCTGATCGAAGATCTATTTTGGAGAATACAGCTGCTCCTTGTAGACGGTCGAACAAGTCATCAATTCGAGGAATCGGATACTTATTCTGAACAGTGACCTTATTCAGCTCCCGGTAATCGATACACATCCTCATCGATCCATCCTTCTTCTTTACCAAAAGCACTGGTGCTCCCCAAGGTGACGCACTAGGTTGAATAAAGTCTTTTCCCAACAGTTCCTCAATCTGCCGTTTCACTTCATCCTGTTCCACTGGAGCCATCCTATACAGTGCCTTAGAAATGGGTGCACTTCCCGGTTGAACAGTGATGCTGAACTCTACATCACGATGCGGAGGTAACCCAGGAAAGTCTTCCAAGAACACAGTCGGATAGTCCCGAACCACAGGAATCCCTTGCAATTCCACAGGAGTCTCTTCCTTACGGATAGTTGCCACCAGCTTAGAACACTTCAACTTCCCTTGGAAAGTGACTTCAGGTCCACCCGGAGCCTTCACTGTTATGGTCTTGGTCTTGCACTCGATGCTTGCACTGTACACCGACATCCAATCAATGCCAATGATAACATCGACTCCCAAGATAGTCAGCTCGATCAGATCAATGCCAAAGATTCGATCCCCAATCACTATCTCGCAATCAGCATAGTACCAATCAGTGGTCAAAGTTTTCCCTGATGGCGTAGCTACTGCTAAGATCTTGCCTGGAAAAATCTTCGGTTCAACTCCCAACACTTTAGCAAACTTTGGAGACACAAAAGTATGAGAGGATCCAGTATCAAACAACACCACAGCTTCCTTTCCATTAATATAGAGTTCTCCTGTTACATAACATACATCATTACATAACAGTTTCACACTATGAACGGGAAGAAGAAATGACAAAAAGAAATCACACTAAACATCAGCCCTCGTACCAGAGATGACCTGATCCGTCTCCTCAGCATCAGCTTCTGTCAAAGCAAATACTCGCCCTGACTGGTACGGCCTCTTCCCAGTCTGCTGTATTGGCACATTGTGATTGCCAGCCCGTGGTTTGAGACATCGAGATTGGTAATGTCCCACTTCACCACAGTTAAAGCAAGTGACTGCAGAAGGTCTCCCTGCATCGTTTCCAGATCTTCCAGCTACACTGACAGCGTTCGCCCCTGTCGGTTTGAACTTCTGTGCAGATGGTTGCCCCTTGAAACTCCCCGATGGCGCGGGCCTCTTCCCAGACTGCCAGTTGCTCCTCTGGTGCTGAGCAACATGGAACTGCTCCATATCCGCCTCCGTTGCTGCCGCCCTCTTCACCAGCTTATCGAATCTCCTGATACCAAGAGGTATCATGCGAGACCTCAAGCTCAGCCTCAGACCATGCTCGAACTTGCGAGCCTTCTTCGCTTCATCCATCACCAGTTCTGGAGCATACCTGGAGAGCTGAGTGAACTTAGTCTCATACTCCCTTACTGACATGCTGCCTTGCTGAAGTGACAGAAACTCCATGGCCTTTTTCTCCTGGACGTCGGAGGGGAAATAATGGCTGCGGAATTCTTCCAGAAATTCCTCCCAGCCAAGCAACAAGCCGCCCATAGTCCTCTTCATCGACTGCCACCAAACAGCCGCATCCTTCTCCAACTGCAAAGTCGCCAACTTGACCTTGCTGCCCTCCGGTGTTTCCAACACCTCGAAGATTGTCTCCACTTGCCGAATCCAGTTATCGGCCGCATCCGGGTCTGACTTTCCCTCGAACACTGGTGGTTTCATTCTCTTGAACGATTCCACTAGCTTAATTGCCTCGGGTACTGGATTCACCGGCCCCCTTCCTTGGTTTGCAGCCACTGCATTCAGCGTCTGGTAAACCCTTGCAAACTCGGCCTCAAGGTCCAAACCTTCACCATTCCTGGCTCCCCTTCTCGCCATATTCTGATGCAAAAGATCCATTAAATTCGAAGTATAAAGCAAGAATTTAAACCAACTTTCATTTCATTGAATTTCAAAGTTTATACATTCGAATTTAAAAAAACATTTTAACATCAGAACAGAAGAAAAAAGAAACTAGGACAATCTAATCTCTACGGGTCCTCTTCGCTGCTCGAAGTTCATCCCGCAGTTCATCCACCTCATCCTTCAGCACATCAGTCAGGTTCTTTTTCTTCTCAAGTTCCCAAATCCGATGGCTAAGAACAGAATAGTCAGCATTCCGCTTCTCCATCTGAGCCTCCAAAACTCTAACTCTATACTTCAAGGTATCCACTTGCCTTTGCAGAGAAGCCACAGCGCTACCCAGAGCTGGTCCCTTTTCTTCATCGGAAGAAGAAGAATCGTCAGGTGAGTTCGGCGGTGGGGTGATCTCTCGAGATTCAGGGTACTCCTCATCATCAGAATCAGCTTGCCCGGGGTGATACTCGTCCTCAGAATTAGCCTGTCCAGGATGGTACTCTTCCTCGATAATATGCCAGTCGTCGCCTCCAGCAGGGTCGAAGTGATCAGCCATCTTAGAAAGAGAGAGGAAGGAGTATAAATCATAGAGCAACACAAATGTAAGTCACTTACATTTAAATCTCTAAATCCAAACACACACTCTAATGTCCACATCTAGGGTGTCGTTCCTTATAAATTTGTACAAGTGTGAAAGCATAGAAAGCGTGGCTCTGATACCACTCTGTAACGCCCCGAATCCCAAATTACTGAATTCGAGATGTTCTACAGGATCTTTTCGCTTCCTTCACATACAATTTTACAAGGAATTTAAAAACTTTTCTTTTACATCAGAGTTTACAACATATTACACTTGAATTTACACAGCGGAAGCAAAATATACAATATTTACGTAAATGAACAACAACATGATAAACTTTTTATGCATCCATTCCTCTTTACATGTGATTGATCCTGCATACAAACTGTGGGTACGTCAGTTTATTCAACCGACGATAATTATACATGGCCATCCTCTCTATGCCAGAAACAGTATAATGAATCTCATTTCTTACAAATCACAAACTTGTTCAACATAAGCATGCAAATAGAGGGAACTTTTAATGATGTCGTGTCGTGATTGTGCACTTAAATCCTTAATGCAATTTATTTAATTAACATGACACTAATGCGCACTTGTTCGAATTCTATGCATCCCATACTACATAGGTTCGAGGGCAAGCCTCTTAATCGATCTTCATTTTTGTAGGGTTCAATCCCCCGCCATGACTTATTCTACTTCTGTAATTCCAATGAGTATCTTAGATGAATCTATGAGTACAAGCATGTATCCTGGCCCCTGGAGTAGAATTTCGCGCCATGTCTTGACTCGTCAAGCATGCATTCTGCGACAATTCAGCCTCCTCCCTGAACACACTCCTCTTGCAGTCACCAAAACATTCCACAAGCGTGACTAGAGTCCGATCATTACTGAGCTGTGCCCGCGCCATGTCTTGACGCATCAAGCATGCATTCTGCGGCTCACACACCCGCACCGTACTCTAGCTCTCATACTCATGTTTTTCTCTCACCTTCATCACCTCCACACTATGTATTTAAGTTACATTAGAATCATGAATAAAAATCAAGCTCTAGAGTTAGCCTCTCCATCAACCGGACTTATCATTTCATTTCACTTGACCAACCTGGTCTAATTCTCAATATCATTTCATTCACTACCGGGGAGACTTAGCTACTCTTTGTTCAATTTCAAATTCACAATATCCAATGGAGCATCATCAGCTCATAATTCATTTTAGAGTCTCACAGACTTTCTTACCATGATTTAGCCTTTCATAATTATTCATAAAATTCTCAATTCTCATTTACGATTCCTTTCACATAATTCATACAGCCACAATCAGAATCCATCGATAAAAGCATAAAGTTCATCATTACCAACAGTAAAATAACATGAATCAAATTATCGAAAGTCCACTCTGTACAGTCGACTTGGAAAAGTACCAGTCGACTTATACAGTCACATACAAATTCCTCATAAAAGCTCGGGATAGTCGACTGTTGCACTCAATCAGTCGCCTGTCCCGCAACCGTTCATATTCACAATATTATCCACATAACAGTCGACTGTTCAGTAATCAGTCGTCTGTCCTGGAGATTTCAAACAGCATAATTTCTAAGTCCAGATCAGTCGACTTGCTACACACATTGGTCGACTGGACAGATCCATTTTCAATTTAAAGAGATTAATTACAGTTCTTACGTGTATTTGCATCATGATATCAATTAACAGTATATATATCAATTCATGTTTCATAAACAGAGTTCCTCTTGTTCAGTAGCATTCATAGCACAATTTTCCCAGTTATTAACATGCTCTTTTAGAGAAAACTACTCTAAACATGCATTCACATTGCTCATACTTACTTACGACAATGGAGATATAAATCTCAAGTTATCATCATGGGTCTACATAAATAGAATATCTTTATTCAGGGAACTTTCAAACAGTCACATTCAGAACGAAGCACCAGTCGACTTAACACCAAGTCAGTCGACTGCGCCGACAACTTCAGATATTTATCACCTTTAGTTCTTTTTATTGGTTTACCTTCCCTCCATCATATGTGTCATAGGAAAAAACATACATTTAATAATCACGCCATCATGGCTATTCATACACATTTTATCAGAACATTATGAAAAGTAATGTCTCGTATCAGTCGGCTGGCTCATATGGCAGTCGACTGTACCGACAGTCTCGCCTCAAATTTAATAGCATGTTCAAGCAATTTCTACCGCATTCAATTCACTTTTGTAACATGGTATCAATCATGACAATTATAGTGTTATTCCTACGTTAGAAGTCCTGAGAAACACCCACCTTTTATGAAGAAAAGTAACGAAATCCCGCAAGTCCTTCAATATAGCGCAGCACTTCTTGTTCCTTTGTTCCACTCCGACTCCTCAGCAATGCTGCTTGCCTCCACAGGAAACTCCCACACAACTCACAGATACTCTCTATAACCTCAGGAAATTTTAGTGTAAAAGAGATAGGGAATAGGAGGGGGTATTTATATTAGAAGATAAATAGGATGAAGGGTTGAGATCTATTAGGGAGTTGGAGGATTAAGGGCTGAGATTGATTTGGGGGTTGTAAAAACTACCCACAACTCAGGATAACTACCCATGATCCTAGCCACTTCTCTTCCCAAAACCGGCCAAGGATTTGTGCCTAATACACGTGTACATTGAGTGCACGTGTAAGCACAAGTCACACACAAATATACCCGGAATTTAATGGAGAAAGAAATGTTACATTACAAGTTATAGAAGATAATAAGAGGGTTTAAAATTCAATTTGGGCCAAAATAAAGAAAGTAAACAAATTAACATTGGGCTTTAAAGCAAGTATTTTATAGAGAAAAATATAATTTATTCATCATTAGCCACATGCTACACAAGTATACTATAAAAGAGAAATAATCTTTAAATATTTAGGAAAAAGTCGGGGTATTACACATTGTACTCAATTATAATGAATCCGGTAATCCAATAATATTTTACAATCTCTATGTTAACCTTAAAGGCCTATTTAAGGGGATAAGGTCATTTGAATTTTGTTTTATCTTGCATTTGATGTTTAAACTGATGAGTATCACCAACATTCTTTGTTTAGAATTGCAGTACAAATCTTTAGAACTCTTAAATGCTATGGATTTAGTCTCATCAACAAAAGCAGTTCTTCAGAAGTTGAGAGAAAATGTTTGGAAGGCTTTTATTCGGGATCTGATTTTATTTTGTAAGAAACAAGGTATTTTAATACCTGATATGAATGATGCTTACATGGATGGTAATGTCGCTCTTGTCAACAACGAGATGATATAACATTTCAACATTATTATTGTGTTGATATCTTCAATGCAATAATAGATTTTCATATTGTGCAGTTGTGTAGCAGGTTTTCGGAGCCGACGGTTGAACTACTTATTCTCAGTACAACTTTAGATCCTATTGACCGGTTTAAATCATTCAAGATAGATGATGTTTGTACTCTTGCAAATAAGTTCTATCCTGATGATTTCACCACAGTTTAGTTGTATGCTTTGAGAGTGGGGTTACAACATTATGAGGTCGATGTGATTCGTCATCCTCTGTTTCAGAATGTCTTCTCTTTCTGAATTATGTTGGAAGTTGGAGGAAATAAAAAAGCCAAAGATCTATTTTTTGATTGATAGACTCTTTCACTTGGTGTTTGACTTTTCCTGTTTCAGTGGCAACAACAGAGCGTGCATTCTTCGCTATGAAACTTGTTAAAAAGCCAATTTGGAGTAAGATGGAAGATAATTTTCTTGTAGATTGTTTGAGAATCTTTATTATGAGAGATTTTGTTGAAGGCATTAATTTTGATGTATATGTGATGAATTTTACTCTGTCAAACATCGCCGGGTGTAACCACAATGACTCAAGAATGTATATTTTGAGAGAGGTAGAGAATTAGTATACCTTTCTAGTATCTATAACAATTTTACATATATTTTGAATGTTATCTTATGTGAAATGTTTTTTACCAGTTCCCTCACTTTTCAATCATGGATCCGCTCATGGAGGCTGGCTTCATCCTATTAAACCACCAAACACTGCAAAATGAGGTTCCAGTATTCCCATTACGGCAAAGAGTTCGTAGAAAGTGGTTGTCTTTGTATACATGTTCATTAACTAATTCTCCAAGTTGTGCAATTTACTCATGAATAAATCTGTGCAACTTTTTTATTGAAGGTAAGTTAAACTTTACTGTATAGGGCTGTTCTTTTTCCTCAGCATTTTAGAGTTTACACTGATATTGATAGTCTCAGATATTCTAAGCACAGATTGACAAAGAAACCGTCAATCTGTGCATTTCAAGAAACTTTAATAGACAATCCAAAAGCGGCGAATTTTGAGTGCCTATGGTCTCTGAGTGGCGTTTCAAACCATCTATAGGTTTGTTGGGGGAATTGCAATAGGGATAGACCCTAACCTTTTCGAGATAATGGATGAAGTTATTGGTAATTTCTCGGTCACTATTATTATAAAATGGAAATTTCTTATTTTGAGGAACTATTTTTTACATTGAAATTTCGTCATTTCCTTGTTTCGAAAATGTCTAGAAATAAAGTAGGGTGGCGATTCTCACAAATTTATTGGAAAAAGAAATGCATTAAGAATTCACAACGACACAACCTTAGTAGAAATGAAAAAGCAAAGGGCTAGCACATGATCGAATACATCAAAGATACACAGCCCTGAACTAAGCTTCACATCTGCTGAGATATTAATTTGTAACGACATCCACATACAAGGACTAGTATAAGATCACTATCAGTGCAACAAAGCTTGCCCCTTGACTCGATAATTTGTACCGACGTCCACATTCAGGGACTAGCATATGATCACCTATCACTGAAACCAAGCTTGCCCTTTGACTCAATACAGAACTTTAAATAGAAAACCATGTTCAGTTTAACAGAAACAAGACCTTATCCTGAAGATATACTCAAGCTTGAGTAATTCGCTGCAAACCCACTAGAGATGCAAGTACTTGAACCTTCAACAGATGCATATAACTTGGACTGCATAAGAGCATCCACAGTCGCGATTGTTTAGAAAATGTATAAATGCATATAGCATTTTGCCTCTTTGCTGCAGTCGTCGAATGGTATTTTATACCAATTTAATATATAAAAAATTCATACGCAACTTTACTTTGCGTCACACGATTTTTTCGAATTTTTTATGATTTTTTTATTAATTAAAAACATTATTTGAGTTTACAATTTTAAAAAAAAAGAGTGGGCCCCTCCCTCCATTGGACGCAACTTGAAGTTGCGTCCAAGGAGCTCCCTGCTTGCATTTTGTTTATTAATTACCTTTTTTTTTTTAAAAGACGTCGAATGCAATGTGAAGTTGCGTCTGACGAAATAAAAATATGTTTTTTTTTTTTCGACAGACGCAACTTCTAGTTGCGTCTCTTATATTATGCATTTTGTTATATCTTGTGCCATATATAGCAATCTACTGTAGCTATTTATGCATAAAATGCATAAATAGCAAACGACTGCAGCTCTTTCATTTGCTATAAAAATACATTTTATGCATAAATAACACACGACTATGGATACTCTAAGAGTAATAAATGCGGGTACATGCATCAAAAGTGGAAGGTCAGGTAATGCAGCCTCAAAATTAAGAACGTTGATGGCTTGTCGAATTGATGGTCGCAAGCTAAGGTCAGGATAAGCACACCACAACCCTACAACCATTAGCCTTGATATGAGTAAAAATAGAACAAAATTGGGACCATTCAAATCGGGCACGGATCTTAAAGCTCTCGGGGGGTAAAATGGTAAACAGGCCCGACAAGATAAGCTGGCCGTTTTCAAGCCCAGTGACCCAGTCCATCCTGTAATAGGGACTATTACAGCAGCCATGTCACAAAGGAGTCCGGATTCATCGAACCCATTTTAAGCCCCCTATTCCTAGGGGTAACTGATTCTATCCATACATGCACAAGAGAGAGTTTGAAAACTCTATCTCATCATCAAGAGAGGAGTCCAGGCTCGATCTCTTCATATGAATGGCATAACCGACTTTATCCAACCACTGGGAAGTAGAGATAGATGAATATCTTGAAACTTGCATGGCCCCCCTCAGCAACTATATATATACCTCGAGACCTCCTCATAAACGTGGCAATTGCAAACTCTGCTTGCAAAACTCACTATAACTTCAAGTTTCTGACTTGGGCGTAGGAGGGTCTGTCGTCGGGGCCACCCCCGGTGTTTTAGACTTGTTTTGCAGGTCCAAGGGAGCGACAATAGCCATTCTCAGCGATCAGATCTCGGAGTAATTAGCAGCCTTTTTGACGGTCAAAATCGACGATTAGCGAAGGTTCGATCTTTACTGTTTTTATTAAAAGAATTCACATATCTGTTTACTCCCACATAGAAATAAGCAACAATAGATTGGTGCCGTCTGTGGGATACAGAAAAGATCACCGACCCAACCTCGTCTATCTGAAACTACCTTCACAACCATGCCTCCAAGAAGGAAGGTGAGGACGATGGTTACCCGTCGACGAGCCAACTACCTTCACCTCCTCCCCTCGCGGAGGACCCACTTCAACAACATCAACTCGAGCAACCCCCTCTACAACAAATCCAACCTCTGGCTAGAGGAGCAGCACTGGGGGGCTCCCTTCAAAGCCGTCAAGAACAACATCCTCTCCATGACCTGTCTCGGTCCACAATCCTTCCACCGACTCGATGGCCTCGCAAGGTCCTCAGGGGTCAAGAGACCTCCGTTAAATCATCGTCAACCGCCAACAAGGGATCGACCTTCGAACCCGTTTGAATGAAAGATGGACACATGATGAGCCCCGTAGTCCAGAACATCAGAGAAACTGGGGAAGTCTCTCTCCTCCAAGGTGAAGCGCAGAAGAACCCCCTCTCCCAGGGGGTGCAGAAGAACCCCTCTCCAAGGAGGCGTATAAGAACACCTTCTCCCAGGGGACGAAGAAGGTCACCTCCCTCTCGGCAGCAAAGGAGTCAGACTGCGGCCAGTCGATTAGTTCATAGGGCCAATGGAGATGAACAGGCACCCGTCACCAAAGCAGAGTTTAATAATTTCAAAAGTCAAATCCTCCAAGCCCTCAACATCGCCCCAGACAAAGGCCGAAAAACAAACAGTCACCGTCTCGCAACCGTACACGAAGGAGAGTCTCGTGGGTCAGCAGATCTGACCAGAGGGACAACTCGGTCCTTCGCCGCCTCAGAAAGATGGGAGACCGTCTCAAAAACATCAACAAGGAAGAGGATCACCAAGCCAAGAATTTCGGACCGAGCAGACCTCCATTCTCTAAGACGATCATGGAAGCCCATGTCCCAGACACTTTCAAGCAACCTCAGTTTGAGTCCTATAACGGAGAATCTGACCCGGTAGATCACATTGAGAGTTTTAAAACTCTCATGATGATCCATCAAGCTTCGGATTCCCTCCTCTGCAAGACCTTCTCTGCCACCTTGAAGGGGCTAGAAAGGGAGTGGTACTCTTGCCTATCTCCCGATTCGATCTTCTCATTCGATCAGTTTGAAGAATTTTTCCTCACTAACTTCGTCTGTAGCAGCCAAACCGAAAAGACAAGTGCATCCTTGCTGGATCTGAACTAGAAGAAAGGGGAACGGCTAAGGGACTTTGTCCGGTATTTCACAACTGAGTTCCGGTCTATCGCCTCCCTTAATCAAGCAGTAGCGACCGCCGCATTCAGACACAACGTCAACAACGCCGACCTCAAGTCGTCCATTGCCAAGAACCCTCCTCGAGACTTCTCAGAACTCCTGCTTAGGGGTGAGAAGTACATCCGAGCTGAAGAGGCTCTCAAACCCCCTGGTCAAGAAGAGTCCTCCTTCGCGAACAAACAGAGGAGTGCAAACGAAGAAGGATCTCAAAAATTCCAGAAAGACGATAATAGTTTGTGCTACCCTCCTCCTCATTTCGAGAAATTTACCCCCCTCAATGCCAGTATATCGGCTATCCTCATGGAAGTAGAAAAGGAAGGGCTGCTCTCCCCCTAGAATGAATACCCCAGCGAAGAGGAGAAACAAAGATAAGTAGTATCACTTTCACAGGGACCATGGCAATAACACAGACGACTGTCGGGCTCTCAAGGAGGAGATCAAAGAGCTTATCCAGCGGGGTCATCTAGCCAGATTCGTTTTAAAGGATAGAGCCGGTCCTCCTCCACCTCGAGAAGCTAACAAGCGGACAGAGAAGCCCTCTGAGTCCCAAGACTCGGAACTAGGAGCAGTTCTCCATTCCATTCACAGGGGGGGCTATTGCGGGAGAGTCAAACTCCTCCCGTAAGGCATTCATCCGAGAAGTTAATTCGATACAGCACATCCCTCCACCCAAGGGCTTCGGAGTCCCAGTAACATTCTCAGACAGGGACCTGGAAGGCATCTGAATGCCCCATTGTGACACGCTCGTAACTAGTCTCCACATGGCCAATCACGAGGTGTGCCGAATCCTAGTCGACAATGGCAATTCCGTCAATATCCTCTTCCTGGAAGCTTTCCAAGGCCTCAAACTTTTACGAGATCATCTCAAGCCTGCTGGATATACACTCCACAGGTTCTCCGAGGTTTTGGTCTCAACAGAAGGAATAGTCACTCTTGATGTGACCGTAGGAAAAACCCCAACAACCCAGACAGAGGCAATGGACTTCATGGTCATTGATGTGAAGGCCGCTTACGATGCCATTCTGGGCCGACCAGGCCTAGTAGTACTTCATACTTTACCATCAGCCTTTCACATGAAAATAAAGTTTCCGACCTCTGCAGGAGTAGGAGAAGTCAAAGGAAGCCAAGAGACCGCTTGGAGATGTTACACAACTACAATGGGGGGCTCGGTCCTCCCACTTGAAGCATTAGATCTCCTCCAAAGGGACAATCAAATTCTTTCCGAGCCAGCTGATGAACTCAAGGAGATCCCCTTCTTCTGGGAAGGCTGACTCGGAATACGGAGTTAAAATGAAGTACCATGAGGGTGCCTAACACCCTCTCATAGAAGTAGGTTTTCAGTTTTTAATAAAACCACCACTTGCGATATGGCCAAAGCATGTAATAACGGCTCGCCCCCCTCAAGACAGCCACTTAGTTTGTTTCAATAAAACTTAGCATTTTTCTTATAAAGATCATTGTGTTGGCCTCATCTCAATCCCATTGAGTCACATCTACGACTCGTTAAACAACAATTTCAGAGTCCAACTTGTCCCCTAGGGCTGCTCCCACAACTTGCTAGGCTCAAATGACGAGTTTGGAGTCCAACACTTGGTTCGATTCTACTTTATTTGCTTGCAAACAAGCAAGTGCGGAGTGGCTCGCCATTCGAAATAGCACCTACAACTCATTATCCCCCTCAAACAACAAGTTCGGAGTTCAACACTTGGTTTGATGTTGCTTTCTTGCAAACAAGCAGGTGTGGAGCAGCTCACCATTTGAAATTTCTCCTGCAACAAGTTGAAACATCCGAACAACAAGTTCGGATTCCAACACTTGGTTCAAAGCTGCTTTAGTCACTTGCAAACAAGCAGGTGCGGAGCAGCTCATCATTCGGAATTGTTCATGCAACTAGTTGAAATATCCCAACAAGTTTGGAGTTCAATACTTGGTTCATCGCCGCTTTAGTTGCTTAAGAACAAGCTAGTGCGGAGCGGCTTACCATTCAGAACTGCTCCTACATCTCGTTGATGAATTTTAAACAACTGGTTCGGAGTTCATTGTCATGGCTCGAAATCGCCCTCACAACTTGCAAGTATCTGAGTTTGGGGATCGAAACGACCATTCGAACTACTCCCGAAACTAGTTGATATTCCGAGATGCAAGTTTGGAGACTAGCTCCTTCCCAGGGCTATCCTAAAAACTTGACTCAATCATATTGAATCTAGGGGCTAGCTCGCCTTTATAGGTGCTCCTGCAGCTCGGTGACCCTCATCAATGAGCTTCGTGCTCAGTTCCTCTCCCGAGCCACACCAGCAACTCCTTCACTCCATGTGACGGTGTTGGAGCCCAGCTCGTCCGTAGAGCTTCTCCCGCAACTAGTTCGCCTTCAAGGATCAGATATGATATCCAACTCACTCCTCGAGTTGCCTGTACAAGCTTATTGGGTTCAAACAACAAGTTTGGAGGCCAACTCCCTCCAAGAGTCGCATCTACAAGTTTGCTAGTTCAAACAGCAAGTTTAGAGGCCAACTCCCTTCAAGAGTTACCTCCACGAGTCTGCCGGGTCCAGACGGCAAGGTCGGCACCAACCCCCTCCTCGGATCACCTCTGCAAACTTGTTGAGCTCAAACTGAAAGTTAGGCATCCATCTTCCTCCTCGGGTCGCTTCTACAAGTCTGCCAAGTCCAAACGGCAAGTCGGCACCAACTCCCTCCTCGGATCGCCTCTACAAATTTGTTGGGCTCAAACGGCAAGTTAGGCATCCATCTTCCTCCTTGAGTGGACTCTACCGACTTGTTGGTCTCAAACGGCAAGGTCGGCATCAACTCCCTCCATGGGTCGCCTTTACAAGCCTGTCAAGTCCAAACAGCAAGGTTGGCGCTAACCCCCTCCTCGGGTCGCTTCTATAAACTTGTTGGGCCCAAACGGCAAGTTCGGTATCCATCTCCTTCCTCGGGTTGCCTCTACAAGTCTTTCGGGCCCAAACGACAGGTCGGCACCAACTCCCTCCTCATATCGCCTCTGTAAATTTGTTGGGCTCAAACGGCAAGTTAGGCATCCATCTTCCTCCTTGAGTTGCCTCTACCGACTTGCTGGGCTCAAACGACAAGGTCGGTGCCAACCCCCTCCTCGGGTCGCCTCTATAAGCCTGTCGTGTCCAAACGACTAGGTCGGCGGTAACCCCTGCCTCAGGTCGCTTCTATAAACTTCTCGGACCCAAACAGCAAGTCAGGCATCCATCTCCTTCCTCGAGTCACCTCTACAAACTTGTCAAACTCAAATGGCAAGTTCGGCTTCCAACTCTCCCTAGAGCTGCTTCCTAAACTCATAAGACCCAATCTAGGAGGTGGCAACACAAAGAGAGTGTGAGCCAAGACGAAAAAACGTGGAAAAACCTTATCAACCATCCAGTACATGAGCGAAGCTCCTCAGTGAAGAAGTTTATCTTCTTAGCCTCCCGGGAACAAAACTCCTCTTCTTAGCTCCCCGGTGCCGAAGCTCCTATTCATAGCTCCACGGAAGCGAAGCTCCTCTTCGAAGCTTCCCGATGGGGAGAATACCCTGGTTCCAAAGCTCCTATTCGTAGCTCCATGGATGCGAAGCACCTCTTCGAAGCTTCCAGATGGTGAGAACACTCCGGTGCCAAAGCTCTTATTCACAGCTCCCCGGAAGAGAAGATCCTCTTCAAAGCTTTCCGATGGCGAAAACACCCTGGTGGTGCAGCTCTTCTTCTTAGTTTCCCGGAGACAGACATTGTGAGCCAGTTTCGACCCTAAAGATGGACAATTCGTTAAATCAATTCTGAAGAAAAGTTGTAGATCTTAGTCATATTCGAAATGAGTGGCATACGCCCCAATCGGACCTCTTTAGCACCGGAAATGTGAATTTGACTGCAGAGCTCCTCTTCTTAAACTTTCCGTAGGTAGAGACATTGTGAGTTGATTTCGACCCTAAAGATGGACGATTCGTTAAACCAATTCTAAACGAAAGTTGTAGATCTTAGAGTCTTCTTCGAAACGAGTGGTCATATACCCCGATCGGAACTTTGTAGCATCGGGAAAGTCAATTGCAATGCAGTTGTTCAAAAGAGAGAGAGAAAAGTCACAGAGTCAAAAGTCAACGCCGACCACGTCATAGTTGACCTGGTCAACGATGACGTGTCGTAGCCAGATTCCCCCATGTGGCAGCGGGCCCCACCCTGCTCCCCAGTGCCAAACCGGGGAGGGCGAGAACCAGGGAAGTTGATAGCTTTGGCTATTTATGACCGTTCTATTTCCTCAAGATTCGCGCTCCTCGTCGATCGACGATCCAGATTAACTCGGGTATTATTTATTATTTAAAATTCATTTTCTTATTATAAAATTCCAGAAAAATAATTACAAATCAAAAATTTATTTTTAAAATCTGTAAAATATTTTTTTTAATTCTGAAAAATATTTTTAAAATCAGAATATTATTTTACAATTTTGTAAAATAATTATTGTTTTAGAAAAATTATTTTAAAATTCTGGAAATTAATTTAAAATTTGGATTAATTAATTAAAAATTTCGAAAAACTAATTTTAAAAA
This sequence comes from Hemerocallis citrina, assembly GCA_017893485.1. Taxonomy (NCBI): domain Eukaryota; kingdom Viridiplantae; phylum Streptophyta; class Magnoliopsida; order Asparagales; family Asphodelaceae; genus Hemerocallis; species Hemerocallis citrina. The sequence continues at coordinate 109,946,588 of CM030366.1, read as the reverse complement.
TACAAAAATACTTTAAAAACCTGGAAATTTTATTTAGAATTTCTGTAAAAAAATTCAGAATATTATTTTTAAATTCTGAAAAATAATTATTATTTTAGAAAATTAATTTTTAAAATTCCAAAATTACTTTAAAAATCTGGAAAGTTATTTCAAAAATTCTGAAAAATAATTAAAAATTTAGAATATTAATATTTTTAAATTCTAAAAAATATTTATTATCTTAGAAAAATTAATTTAAAATTTCAGAAATTAATTTAAAATTCGGGTTAATTAATTAAAGATTCGAAAAATATATTACAAACTTGGGAAAAATCCAGAAAAATCCCGAAAATTCAGGGAAAATCATTAAAAATTAAGAAAATTATAAAAATAATTCTAGTTACTCTATGAAGTCAGAACAACGTCGTTACACCCCGAGCAAGATTCAAACATCCCCGAAGAATCTGATAAGTTCTGTTAACCATTAAAAACGGGCAAACTAGTCTCCTAAGGCTGTGAAACTCTGTTTTCGGAAGTGGGGGGCTTGTGATATGAGTAAAGATAGAACAAACTTAAAGCTCTCAGGGATAAAATGGTAATTTTCAGTATAAACATGCCCGACAAGATAAGTTGGGCCGGTTTCAAGCCCAGTGATACAACAGTCCTATCGCAAAGGAGTCCGGATTCATCGAACCCAGTTTAAGCCCCCTATTCCTAGGGGGTAACTGATTCTATTCACCCATGCACAAGAGAGGGTTTGAAAACTCTATCCCTTCATCAAGAGAGAGTCCAGACTCGATCTCTTCATATGGATGGCATAACTGACTCTATCCAACCACCAAAAAGTAAAGATAGATGAATATCTTGAAACTGGCCCCCCTCGACGACTATATATACCTCGAGACCTCCTCAAAAACGAGGTAATTGCAAACTTTGCTCTCAAAACCCACCATAACTTTGAGTTTCTGACTTGGGCGTCAGAGGGTCTGTCGCCGGGGCCACCCCCGGTATTTCAGACTTGTTTTGCACGTCCAAGGGAGCGACAACACCATTCTCAGCGATCAGATCTCGGAGTCAATAGCAGCTTTTTTCGCGGTCAAAATCGATGAATAGCGAAAGTTCGATCTTTACTGTTTTTATTAAAAGAATTCACATATATGTTTGTTCCCACACAAAAATAAGTAGCAACAAGCCTGATCTCCATTTCTTTTGCTTCATATTCCATCTTTAGCTTCCTTTCAGCGGCTTCGAGCAAGCTTTTTCCATAAAGCTCCCAAACCCATTCCACCAACTTCGGTTTGCCTGATTCCACAGGCTTTCTACCACATGCAATTTCTAGAGCACTACTATATCGAAACTATAGACATCCGATTCTTTAGTAGCTCTACCAGTATAGAAACTTTCAGGAGCCATGTATCCCATTGTACCTGCAAGGATAGTAATGGTTTGCAAACCTACCTCGTGATCAAATGAGCCTTGCCAACCCAAAGTCACCTAATTTTGCGTTAAATGCTGAATCCAGCATCACATTGCTGGCTTTGATGTCACAATGCACTACACACTGATCCCTTTCTTCGTGAAGATAAACCAAACCTGTAATACCCCAGACCAGCCGACTGGTACTGCCAGCAGTCGACTGGTAGAGGACAGTCGACTGGTACTGCCAGCAGTCGACTGACTATTGAGATTTGTGAGTAGATTTGAGAAATATAGTCCCATATCGGGAATTTGCGAAGATAAATTGAGTATAAATACTATTGCCGAGGATCAAGAGTCACCAATTCGGTTAACCACCTTTTGAGAGGCAGCCTGTGGTGGGCAGTGGAACTACATAGTATTTATAATTTGTCTGAGCATTGGGGCGGGGCGTTACGGAATGGTATCAGAGCCGACTTTCGACACACCGGGTGGGGGTGTATCTACACGTCGGGGGTGCCTCCGAGAGAGGGGGGCCTATTCGTGGGGTACATATGTTTGCGTGTCGAGCGGGGCGTTACAGAATGGTATCAGAGCCGACTTTCGACACACCTGGTGGGGGTGTATCTACACGTCGAGGGTGCCTCCGAGGGAGGGGGGCCTATTCACGGAGCATGCCGGGTGCTAGAAAGAGCGGTCCTACACTTGATGTGTGCCCTGTGCTCTCAGCGAGGACGCTGATTCCTAAGGGGGGGTGTATGTAATACCCCAGACCAGCCGACTGGTACTGCCAGCAGTCGACTGGTAAAGGACAGTCGACTGCTGGCCTATTCACGGAGCATGCCGGGTGCTAGAAAGGGCGGTCCTACACTTGATGTGTGCCCTGTGCTCTCAGCGAGGACGCTGATTCCTAAGGGGGGGTGTATGTAATACCCCAGACCAGCCGACTGGTACTGCCAGCAGTCGACTGGTAGAGGACAGTCGACTGGTACTGCCAGCAGTCGACTGACTATTGAGATTTGTGAGTAGATTTGAGAAATATAGTCCCATATCGGGAATTTGCGAAGATAAATTGAGTATAAATACTATTGCCGAGGATCAAGAGTCACCAATTCGGTTAACCACCTTTTGAGAGGCAGCCTGTGGTGGGCAGTGGAACTACATAGTATTTATAATTTGTCTGAGCATTGGGGCGGGGCGTTACAAAACCAGATGCTAGCCCGATAGCAATCGTGTATCTTACTAACCAAGGAATGAATTTTTTCTCACTATACAGGTGGCAATCAAGGCTACCATTGGCATTGGGCATAAACTGGTAGGAAGTCTCTTTGCTTATGGCACCAACCGACAAGCTGTACTAGATTGCGATGCCTCCTCAAGAAGGTTATAATCTTAACCTCGAACATGTATTCTTTCTTCCCTTGCTTAGACCCCGCAGACACCTTCTTAATTGCCACTTCCTCACTCATTCAAGAATCCTTTGTATACCTCACCGAATCCTCCTCCTCCATGTTTCCACCCTGGTGCAAATTATCTGTCGCAATAACCAGTTCGCTAGAAGTGAATTTCTTGGGCCCTTTCCCCTTTTCAAATTCAAAATCAATGGTCACATCACAGTCTTCTTCTTCTTCTTCTCTTTATTCTTGCTCTTCCTCTCTCTGCCCCTTAGCCTTCTTCCTCCATATAAAAGACAAAAATACCCCTACAACAGCCATGGCTATCCCTCCGCCACAAATTAACCCCACAATTAACCCAACCTTGCTCTTACCATTTTTCAGAGGCTCTACAGTACTATTATCTATTGTGGTGATTGCCAAACTTGAACTAAAATCCCATGAAAGAATTTCATGAATCTCAGTTTCATTGCCAGTTGTAGCAGAGAAACCAATAGCTACTGTATCAGGTAAGATTCTCATCAAATCAACAACATACGATACACACCTCAGCACTGTAACTCAAGAACACACTCAAATTTTGGTTGGATATATAGGTATATTCTAAATATAATAGAATATTATTATGTATAATGTTCTATGGGGGCAACACGTTGCACGTGTTGTATGCTAATTGTTGGACCGGATTGACTAACATGAAGCCCAGTACCCTAAATCAGATTAATCTCATATAAATGCTGGTCTAGAGGTAGTGCCCATATTCCAATCACTGATAAGCAGGCTATAATATCTTAAGCGGCTATAAGATATAAGCCCTAACCCTAATTACTCATCTTAATCTAACAACTTTTAGTACTAGAATTGTAATTAACCTGAGCATTTGCCTCCATACCTCTTGCAATCTCACTTGTACAGTTGGTATAGGCAGTAGATTTAATTGTATCGACATCAATACCAATGTGAAAAGGACTCGGATCCCATAAATTCTGAAAAGTGTCAAACTCAACAGCAACCAAGCTGGTTTTTGGATGGATGGAGAGCTGTTCCATGCGATATAATCCAAGAAACCCACCGGATAAGCGACTGGGCATGACTGAAGGGTAAGGAGAGAGGAAGAAACTGAGGCCATCACCAAATTGAGTTGGGTGGTTCAGAGAGTAGGTACTGGTAGTGTTGATGATGAAGGAGAAGTGGGTAGCAAAATCGGTCAGATTGCCCATATGTAGAATCCCAGAGGAGGAGGAGGAGGAGCGGCTGCTGCTCCCGGCTCATGCATGCTATAAAGGTCGGTATTGACTGCATTCTTGGTGAGTTGAATTCCTCGGTTCAAGTATGAATCATTTTGGAGGACTATAAAATTTATTGTGGTTTTGATTAAAACTGGAGAAGTTGAAGGAAAGCGTGCATACATACATACAGAAGGGATCAATGAGAGTAGGAACATAAGCATGAAGAGAACTCTGCAGATTTGGGCAGCCATGGGTGGAACTAGAATTGACTAGTATAGAAAAGGTTATCTGATGTTCTAAACTACCATCTGTAAGCTAAATTATGAGAGTTAATAATGATTGATTGAGAGAAGAAAAAAGAACAAAGAACAGAAAGGAAATTCAATGGAATTTTGATTCAGATTGTCTTCACACTGCGAATGGACAGACCATTTGCAAGTACATGTATATACTAGATTTGCCCATGGGCACGTGCCTACGGCACGTCTTCGGAACGATACAAAACACGAAAAGCCATGTAAACAGTAAAACAATAATTATGTAGCTCAAGTTTGAATAGTATGACAATAATTAGTTATAAATAAAAGTCTATGTTTCCATTAGTATATGTTGAAAAATAATTATAAATGGGGGTATAAAATCTAACTTCTTAGAACTTTAAGTGTGGAAAATAATGAAATTTAATTGTTGACGAGATATTTGCTATTAAAAATTCTGAAAATTTACAAAACAGAAATCTTAAAGTCTAATTTCTAAGCAAATATAGAAAGAATGGGATAGAGAGATATAGAGAGAGAAAGAGAGAAATATGAAAAAGTAAAGAGAGAAGAGATAGATAGTAATAAAGTAATGAGTGTTTTAGGGAGGAAATTTTGATTTTTGGGTTTGAAATTTTGGAGGGAAAATATATTTTGTGAGGTTTGATATGGACCTTTGATTTTGGGGGATTGATTGTGAGCCACTTGATAGATTTCTTTGTAATTTATTATATAGATATATCCAGAGAAATTGAATCAGATTCTGAAGCTTAAATAGATAAAAATTCATAAAAGGAAATGTAGTGGAAACTAATCAGATTCTGAAATCAAAAGCCTGAAGGAAAATTTCCTTAAATGATGAAAGATGCCCCCCATATGAGACTTTGAAAGAAGAGACAAGTCATAATACCTTTCTTTTCTGGAGAGAGAAACTTCAAATGTTTTTTAATCCACGTCGGGTTTACTCCGGTGTCAGAGTGGGATGCGACGAAGAGGTTCGAGAGCGTCGCATCTTTGGCGGGACCGAAGGTGCCGCACGGGGTGTCATTGGAAGCACCGTTTGTTATCGTGGTTGTGGGACGAGCTGACTGGGGCTGGCGTCATCAGAGATGGCGACGCAGATCGCAGCGGGGCTCGGACTAGTTGCGTCAGAGCTTGTGGCGGGAGTGCTGCCTAGGGCTGGCGTGGAATGGCGAGCAGCAAACTAGGGGGTAGTCGAGGCTGCCGTGGAGGCATGTGGGGGAGGTGGAGGAGAGAGCTGGGGGAAGGGGGATTTTCTGATTTGCAAGTGCTGTGGTTGAGGGGAGATTTGAATTTCAAATTGAATTTTGAAATTTGAGTTGACGTGGTGGAGCCCTTAAGATCCAAATTTGTTCCTAATATTCAAATTACAATCGACTTACAATTAGCAACAAAATGTATCCTAGTTGGTGTAGGTGATGATTGTCAGACAATTTTATAATTTGGGCTCTACTTTGATCTTGGTTGGTCAAAGTGAGGGGTGTCTTTTGTTTCTTTCATGTCAGAGAGCTCGCAGGGGTCAGGTACGATGTCTACCCTTGTTGCGAGGTTGCGGTGAGAGTTATCGAGGGTGAAGCAAAGGGATGAGAACGATGACTCATTCTTGACATGGAGTTGTCAGATTGGTGGAGTGCCTGCGGTGTCTCTAATATGGTACTTGCACTTGTCGTTTGGGTCACTGCTGGGGGCGACGAGGGAGGGCGTATGATAGTTTGAAAGGATAAACGGCGTACAAGCGAGGGACCAAATGAGAGAGTTAGCCCAAATTGGCACGAAAAGTTTGTTCTGGCATGGAGGCCGATCAGTAGGACTAGATTTCGTGTATTTTTTGTTTGTTGGTTGGGGTGTATGATTTTCAGAACCCGGCCTGTTGGGATCCGAACTTCATAAGCCTTATTTTTTGTTGTACGTTTTGTTAAATTCTCTTTAATGAAATGCGGGGGTTTGTACCCACCGTTTAACGATCAAAAAAATAAAATAAAAATGGACAACCCTGAACTAAGCTCGACTTTGCTTAGATAATTTTCTACAAAATTTGCAAGATTCACATACAAGCTGTTGAAATATAGTAATTGTATATTCTGTTTCCTAATATAGGAAACAGATTCCCCAAATCTCTCATCTTCTCAATCTTCTCTCAATCTCTTTTCTTCTTCTCCAAGAATGTAATCCTTATATATAGATGTATACAGTAAAGAATAAAAAACAACAAGAAGAATAAGAATTATTTTTTCCAAAAAATTATTTTCTTTATGGTATCAGAACCTAACAAGATCTAGGCTAGTTAAAGAAGAAGAAGAGATGGAGGCGATCGGATCTGATGCCTCCATCCTGATCTGATCCCGACCAAACCCCGATCCCCGAATCTGCCAGTCGTTTCCCGCACTGTTCATCCTCCCCAACACAGAGAACCCACTGCCTTCTTCCCCTACCTCCGTCGACCTTTTCCCGTGCTCCATCTCTCGTCGACGACCCCCCATCGGCCATTGAGCCCCGACCTCTCCTCGCCACCTACCTCGTCGAAATCCACCCACAGATCGAAACCCTGTCATTGCTTCCCCCAATCGTCGACGCCCTTCTCCTCTGACCTCAACTTCAGCAGCGACCAGATCGAAACCCAGCGCTGCTCTCTACCCGTCGACCAGCACCGTTCGCAGCTGCCCAAACCCGCCGCCCCTCTGTTCTGCTCAACGGCAGTGACCCGTCGCCGCTAGCGACACCGCCTCTCGTCGACGTCAGCCGTCGACCGCCACCATCCAGATCTTTAATGTCAGCCGTCTCTCCCTTCTACTATTGCTGCTGTTTCTCGCTCTCTTTGCTGTTGGGGGAAGATGAAGGGTTGATTTGGGCCGGTGTTTGGTGTTTTGTGAAGGAGAGATCTTGATCTTGTGTTTGGTAATTGGATCTCGGTGTTGGGTGTTTTTTATCCATTGTGGAGTTGCTTTTTGGGTGTTGGATTGTTGCTGTTTTGCTGGTTGTTGAAGACTTGGAGCTGTTCTTGACTAAGTTGTGTTGTTCGCTATTGGTTGCTGAAGATCAGATCCATTGTTTTTCCCCTTTGTACCGCTACCATGGGACAAACTGATAGAGCTGAGAAGAGTATTGGACTCGCCTCTACATTAGTCACAGCTGCAGGTAATGATGGTAAGGTATTTAATATTTCTGCTTCTGTTATGAATAGTGCATGGATAATTGATTCGGGTGCTACCGACCATATGACTTTTGATTCTAGACAAGTTCAAAATTTTCAACCATCCACTAAATCGACTGTGTCCACTGCCAATGGTGATCCTGCCACTATTACTAGCGAGGGTACCATACATCTCACAAACAACCTAACCTTAGATACTGCCCTAGTTATGCCATCCTTGAATTTCAACCTATTATCTGTTGCTCAAATAACTACTGCCTTACATTGTATTATAGTCTTTTGGCCTTCCCATTGTGTGTTTAAGAATATTCGGACTCGCAAGACGATTGGTTGTGGGGTTAGGCACGGGAAGCTCTATTACCTGGATTTAGAATCTGAATGTTCGAACAAGTTGACTCAAGCTCTAAGTGTGGAAGGATCCGAAAATGAAAAGAAGAAATCAGATATTTGGCTATGGCATCGACGTCTAGGGCATGCTTCTTTTGGTTATTTGAAGAAATTATTTCTAAGTTTATTTTTGAAGTTGGATATATCTACCTTTCGGTGTGATGTGTGTGAACTCGCAAAAGGTCATCGTGTCTCTTTTTCTCCAAGTCCAAGTAAAAGCTGCCTACCTTTTATGATTATTCATTCTGATGTTTGGGGTCCATCCACAACCACTACATTTGGAGGAGCCAAATGGTTTGTGACCTTTATTGATGACTGTACCCGTATGACCTGGATTTGTTTGATGACGTCGAAAAGTGAAGTTAGTGGTTTGTTTCAGAAATTTCACAAGCATGTTATGATTCAGTATAAATCAAAGATTCAAGTTCTTAGGAGTGATAATGGCGGAGAATACCTGAGTTCAAATCTGCAACAATATTTGGTGGAACACGGAATTGTTCATCAGACTACATACTCGTATACACCTCAACAGAATGGGGTTGCAGAAAGGAAAAATAGACACTTGCTCGAAGTGGTCTGTGCTTCTTTTATCCATGAAAATATGCTACTCATTTATTGGGAAGAAGCCCTAGCTTCTGCTGCATACTTAATCATCCGAGTTCCCTCTAATATCCTAAACTTCCTCACACCATTTCAAGCATTGACTGAAGCTGTGAATGCACCAAAAGTCGTCAACTTGCCACCTCGTGTGTTTGGGTGTGTCGCATTTGTTCATCTTCATCAACATGAACGCAATAAGTTAACTCCTCGAGCTGTCCGCTGTGTTTTCGTAGAATATGCACAGAATAAGAAAGGGTATCGGTACTATCACCCACCAACTCAAAAGATGTTTCTAACTATGGATGTTGTGTTCCATGAAGATGAGATGTATTTTAGCTCTGAGGTTGAACTTCAGAGGGAGTACCGAAGTGAAGTTCAAACTCTTGCCTATGATGAAGTGGTTACTATTCAAACTGAACAATCAGATATAAGGGGCGAAAATCAGGATGTAAGTAATGACGATCACTCGAATGAAGACTTGGTTAAGGAAGAAAATTTCTGTCACGCCCCGCTTTCCGAAAACACGGAATGCAAGCACGTGACACGGCCCAGCGAATGACTTGCGTCATCCATAGGCTGTTATTGATCCAACTCAACAATATAACAAGTAATAAAACAACCACGCATGCAAGAAAGAATAATCACATAAATAACAATATTGGAAATTTAAGCATAAAATTAACCAACATCAAATAACTCAACATCTGGAAATTTAACAAACAATATTCGGGTCGAAGCCCACAATACAAAGAAATAGCATTTGTCCAATTTTATTTAAAGTCATCAAATGAAACATTATTTATTTTAGCGACGCAGTAAAACATCTTTTTCACCAATGTTGCTCTCCTATTCCATCAGGTAAATCTCCTTGGATACCTGTAAGTTGCTCATCTAAAAAGAGGAAAAAGAAGGTCCTTAGAGCAAGTCGTGGACATGCAAGTGGAGAAACAGAGAAATAATGGCAATAGTGGTATAACAATGAATTCAATAAACGATGAAGTCAATAGTGTTGAACAGTGTAAAAGAGATAATAATATAATATGCAATAATTATGATTTACCATAATAACGATAAACAATACCAATAATGACAATAATAACGATACACTGTTCAATAAGATAACAATATGCAATGATAATGTGATGAGAGCCTTAGGTCTATTATTCATTTTTAATCCTAGCTAATGCACGTACTACTGTGTCCCATGTGTGCCGTACCACAGGTTCGATGCATACAATCAATTTCGTTTAGACTAAGGTGGTAGATTTTATAGTTCATGATGATAACGATAATAACACTGGACATGTGTAATTTCTTACACGATGCCGATAACGATAAAACACAGAACATGTGTAATTTCTTACACGGTGCCGATAACGATAAAACACTGGCCATCATCCGAGTACACTTACTATATTGTCAACTACCCTAATCAATCCTTAACCCCGGCTTTAATTTATTTCCTTTATTCAATTAACACACAATAATACAATTAATAAGGGACGTTAGAAAAGGTGACAAAACAACCCTAGAATCATGCAATATACTCTATACAATTAAATGCACTAAATATAACATTATAGATATAATTATATATTATTAGACATAGGAACTCCATTCTGGACAGCAGTAGGTTGCTGTACCAAAATCAGAATTCTCGTTGCTACAGGACGGCAAATGTGGATCCGTCAGGTGGTCTAGAAACTAGGCTCTTGCCCGGTTCCAACGCATACTTAAAACCTACATTCTGACAACGATAGCTAGGTAAAATTCAATAATCTTTAGAGCATATGTAGTCGTTTACGGTAAAAATATCCATATATGGATAAATAGAAATAGGATTTTCAATTATGCTGCACTCGTCCAAAGTTATTTTTTAGCAAACTATAATATAATATTAAGTGACGGCACATGAAGTGCCGTCGGAGGGGAAAAGCACCCAAAAAATGCCTACATTCGTCAAACGGCACATGAAGTGCCGTCCGTTAACCAAAAAAAAAAGATAAAAAAAAAGTCGGCACTTGAAGCATGGACGGCACATGAAGTGCCATCCAACATATGCACTTCAAGTTATCTCCCCAAGTCAAATTCATCTTCTTCTTACCTGATTCAATCTTTTTTTTTATACAGTTAATTATATTTTTTATACAGTGAAGAACTAATTCTTCACTAATTCAGCTTCTTCAACTTCTTCCCCAAGTCAAATATACAATGAATTATATATATATTTTTTTAACCGTTGAATCAAATGGGTATCGTCCATCTACGCAAATTTTTTTTTTTTTTAATAAAACTCGACGGACGGCACATGAAGTGCCGTCCGGGAAATGAGGAAGGTGACAGACGGCACATCAAGTGTCGTCCGAGGTGTTTTTTTGATGGGTTTTTTTTATTACTTTTTGGCATTAAAAAATTCGAAAAAATTATAACGGACGGCACTTGAAGTGCCGTTCGACGAATAAAAAATTATTTTTTTTCGTGGGACGGCACTTTGAATGCCGTCCCTCACTTATCGATAAATGCTATATCGATTCTCATTTATAGCAATCGACTGTAGCGATTTAATGATAAAATGGATATTTGGCAAACGACTACGGATGCTCTTATAGATTTTAGTTTCTGGCTGGGTGTAAATATTTTCTAATTTCAGTTATAAAGGCAGTAAATAAACATTACAAAAATCAGTAAAAATAATTTTTAACACCCTAAGCATGTTACCTACAAATCTGGAATTTATCTTGGCCATATATGATTAGTAGTTTACTTAATTCATCAGTCTAACTTGTTATGTACACGAATCTGAAATTACAGCATAGCTGTAGCAAAAGGGTCATAACTGGGGCAGTATAAGTTGGAATTTGAAAGTTCTGGTGTCTATTGACATCTAGACAGATAGGGCTACGATTCACTTTGAAGAAGTTTCTGATTTTAATGAAGTTATCTAAGTCGAAACAGCACATTAAGATTCAGGTTGGTGTAAATTCCAGAATAGCCAACATGTTCATTTTAAATAAAATGGTTAAAAATTAAGGATAATAAATTGGAGTTTAATAATCATAATCACAGCGAACCAATCTTATGTGAATATGGTATTAAGGTAGATGATGTCCATAATTCTACTAATTACAATTCAACTAATTTATCAATAGCAATCACATTAACAATCAACTAATTTATACAATCTACTATAGCTAATTGTCATTTAATGTCATGATATGAAATGTGTCAATAGTTCCTTATTTTTATAATCAATAACTATAACTACATGGTGTATGAAAATTCCTATACATTAGAGGCAAAAAGATGGCACGAAGTCGAGACTACCACTTGGATTCGCTCGTGTAAATCCGTGGCATCTTAACGATAGATACAATAACATTTTACGATTTTAAATAAGATCCACTTGCAGAATTGAATAAAAATTATCGAATATGATACAATAACATTCGATAGAAATGACTTGCCTTTTTGTGTAGACGATTCGGTAATTTAGTAAGAATAATAGGATCAGAATCCCGGGGAGCAATCCCAAGAATACGTGCGAAGACTGTGCGAAGAAAGCTAGCAAATAGCAATAATCCTCCACACCCGATCAGCCAAAACAGCTAACAGCAAATCTAGATCTGGCACGACAAAACACGGGACAGCAAATCCAGCGAATCAGACGGCGCCCTCGCACCGGATCCAGACGAATAGCGAACAGCGATTCTCGGATCAGATGTGGCAGAACAGCGAAGCAGCGATCAGATCGGAGAGCTGGGCTCGAATCTCGATGTGATCCAACGGTCGAGATTCAATCCCGCCTTAAACGGCTTCTTCTTCTTCCTTCTTCGTCGAAACAGAGAGCGAGGGAGAGCGGCGACCCTGGCGACTTGCAATGGGGCTCGCGACGACTGAGGCAGGCGACGCTGTCGGCGGCGTTGGTCGGGAAGCGACGCAACGACGTGCTTCGATGGCGGCGAAGCTCGGTTTTCTCGACGAAATAGAGAGAGCGGAGATGGAGGATTTCGACGCTTGGACGGCACGACGGAGACAGACCTGTGAGCCCGTGGTGGTTGCAGAGGAGCACGGAGGTGGAAAACGATGGTCGGAGAGGTGTGAGGTTGACGAAGACGGCGGGTTCGGAGTTTGGGTAATGGTGGAGTTGGGGAGTTGGTGACTATGGCGGTGGTGGTTCGGTGGTGATGACGAAGGGCGGCGACGGTGAAGTTCGCAGTGGATGGAGGACTGGGTATCGATTGAAGGAGAATAAGAACGTGAGGAAGAAGAGGTTGGGTTCGGGGTTTTTGATTTGTTTTGTTTCGGTTTTGGTTTTGTTTCGTTTTGGTTGGTTTAAACAGGGAAGGAGAGAGAAAGCTGGCACGATTAGAGGGCTTAATAATAGGGATTTTGTTACTCAATTTTTGGGAGTTACCTATAGTGGAGAGTGGGGGGAGTGATTAGGGGAATTGATTGGGATTAGCCCGTTAGAAAGAATCTGGGGTTGATTTGGTTTAGTGGGTTTGGGTGAGAGATCCATTAAGAGGTGGGTATTGGGCTATGGGTACAACGTGGGTCAAATTGAGGACAATTCACAACCCAAGAAGACCAGACAAATAATTTAAAATTAAATCCAAATTAAAAATACAAGGAGTAGATTTTAAAATAAGCAACTGGGATCAGGATTAGATTGAGAATAACATTAGGATAAATATTATTCAACACAAAATGCGCAAATGAATTGAATTACAATTCCGATAGAGATTACAATTGGGATAAATAACAGAAAAAAAAAATGAAAACAGGAGTTACAATCCTACCCACCTTACAATAAAATTTCGTCCTCGAAATTTACTCAAGTGGTGATAGGATAACCCCGAAGAACAGGAAAGAATCACACAAAAAGGTGGGAAAACATCTTCTGGATCTCATCCTCAAGTTCCCAAGTCGACTCACCCGGCGAGTGAGGATTCCAACCAACTCGAACCAACCTGATGACCTTGTTCTTCATAACCTTCTCTCGGCGGTCCAAGATCGAAACTGGAGGGATCTCGCAGGACAAATCTGGCCGAACAGACAACTCCGAGTAGTCGATGACATGACTATCATCCCTGACATACTTCCTGAGTTGGGATACATAAAAGACATCATGCACTCCAGACAATGCCGGCGGCAACGCGAGTCTATAGGCCACCTTGCCTACTCGCTCTACAATATCAAACGGCCCAATGAATCTAGGGCTTAGCTTGCCCCCACCTCCAAACCGGATAACTCCCTTCCACGGTGATACTTTGAGGAACACGTGATCGCCCACTTCGAACTCTAATGGCCACCTGTGAACATCTGCCCATTTCCTCTGCCTATCCTGAGCTGCCTGTAGGTGCTTCCTGATCTGGGCTACGGCATCAACAGTCTTCGTGATCAGTTCGGGCCCCAATAGCTTCCTCTCACCAATGTCTTCCCAACACACTAGCAATCGACACTTACCATACAAGGCTTCAAAGGGAGCAGCTTTAAGACTTGCTTGGTAGCTATTGTTGTACGAGAACTCTGCCAAGTGCAGGTGATCCTCCCAAGATCCTCCAAACTGAAGTACACAGGACCGCAACATGTCCTCTAATGTCTGAATGGTCCTTTCTGATTGCCCGTCTGTCTGAGGGAGGAAAGCTGTACTGTACTTCAACTTGCTTCCTAGACAGCTTTGAAGACTCTCCCAGAACTGTGATCGAAATCTAGTGTCTCTGTCTGATACAATGCTGACAGAGACACCATGTAATCTGACGATCTCCTGCATGTACCTCTCTGTGAGACTCTCGGTAGACTGACCAACTCTGAACGGGATAAAATGGGCAATCTTTGTCAGCCTGTCAACAATCACCCAAATGGCGTTGTGACCCCTGGGACTTTTTGGCAAAGCAGTAACATAGTCCATGGTGATGTGCTCCCACTTCCACTCCGAAATAGGAAGAGGCTGAAGGAGTCCGGCGGTCCTCTGATGTTCTGCCTTCACCTGCTGGTAGACCAAACACTGAGACACAAATCTGGCTACGGCTCTCTTCATACCATGCCACCAAAAGTGAAGCTTCAAATCCCAATACATCTTGGTACCACCAGGATGAATAGAGTATGCCGACTGGTGGGCTTCCTCGAGTAATTTCCGCCTAACTTCACCCTTTGGGACACACAGCCTAGCCCCAAAGCGAAGTGATCCATCTGAGTGGATGACCATATCGGTCCTTGTACCTGCCTCAACTTCTGCCCTGAATCCCTGTAACTGATCATCACCTGCCTGTGCTTCCTTAATTTGCTGAACTAGAGATGACTGCATCTGAAGCATCATACAACTCTGATCGGTACCCGGAAGAATCACATTCAAGTCCAATCTTCGCACCTGCTCAATAAGTTCCTTATGCTGAGTCAAGCACATGACGACTGGCCTTCTGCTCAACGCATCTGGCACCGAGTTCACCTTACCGGGGTGATACTGCAAATTGATGTCGTAGTCGGCCATCAACTCCAACCTGCGCCTCTGCCTCATGTTCAACTCTTTCTGAATGAAGACATACTTGAGACTTTTGTGGTCAGTAAAGATTTCCACTCGGTCTCCAAGTAGGTAGTGTCTCCACAATTTCAGAGCGTAGATCATCGCTGCCAATTCCAAGTCATGAGTGGGGTAGTTCTTCTCGTGCGGCCTCAACTGTCTGGACGCATAAGCAACAACCCGACCCTTCTGCATCAACACTGCACCTAGACCTCTGCCTGAAGCATCGCAGTGAATCACGAACCCACCTGATCCATCTGGTATAGTCAGCACTGGCGTTGACGTCAACCTGTTCTTCAACTCTGTGAAAGCTTCACTGCAGGCCTCATTCCAAGCAAACTTCTGATCTTTTCCTGTCAGTTTAGTCAACGGTCCAGCAATCTTCGAGAAGTCTTGGACAAACTTCCAATAATATCCTGCTAGCCCGAGAAAACTCCTCACCTCTGACACTGACTTAGGCACTGGCCAATCTTTAACTGCCGCAATCTTGGACGGATCAACAGAGATTCCTTCGCCCGAGACAATATGCCCTAAGAAGGCAACCCTATCCAACCAAAACTCGCACTTTCTAAGCTTCCCGTACAATTGATGTTCCCTCAATGTCTGCAAGACAATTCGCAAGTGCTCAGCATGCTCATCACGACTCCGAGAATAGACGAGGATATCGTCGATGAACACCACGATGAACTTGTCCAGGAAGGGAGAAAAGACCCGATTCATCAAGCTCATGAACACAGCTGGAGCGTTAGTGACTCCGAAGGGCATGACCAAGAACTCATAGTGGCCATAACGAGTGCGAAAGGCAGTCTTCAGTATATCTTCGGTCTTCACCTTGACCTGATGGTACCCAGAACGCAGATCTAGCTTCGAGAACACAGAAGCTCCTCCTAATTGGTCGAACAAGTCGTCGATCCTCGGCAGCGGGTACCGGTTCTTCACCGTGACATTGTTCAGCTCACGGTAGTCCATGCACAACCTGCGACTACCATCCTTCTTGTTGACGAACAGTACAGGAGCTCCCCAAGGCGAGATACCCGGCCTGATAAAACCCTTCTTCAGCATCTCCTGAATCTGTTCCTTCAACTCCGCCATCTCAACTGGTGCCAACTGGTACGGACTCTTAGAAATAGGAGCGGTACCCGGCTGAACTTCAATGCCAAATTCTACCTCTCGATCGGGAGGTAACCCGGGCAATTCCTCAGGGAACACATCCAGGAATTCCCGCACTACAAGAGGCACAGCCTCACAGTCTGTGTGCAACTCCATTGCACAATCTTCCTCATCTGCCACCTTCTTACCGCGTCCAAGGGGTGTCTCCCCAGCGTGGAACTCGAACTCTGCATGTCCCGGAATCATGAACACTACCTTCTTCGCCCGGCAGTCAATAACAGCATGACTTTCCTCCAGCCAATCCATGCCGAGAATTACATCAAACCCTGAATTCCCGATCACTATCAAACTTGCCTTGAAATCAGTGCCTCCAATAACTAGAGGGCTCTGCTTGCACTCCCTAGAGAAAACGACAACACCGCCACCTGTGGTGATGTTCCAAGCTGCTGGCATATCACTGCATTCCAACTGGTGCTGACCCACAAAGCGGGAAGAGACAAAGGAATGGGTCGCTCCGGAATCAAACAAGGCATGGGCGGGGAAAGAATGAACTAAAATGATACCTATGATAGAATCAAAAATGTGGGAAGAGATGTATAGGTCAGGATAATAGGGATTAAGAAATGCTAATGTGAAAAGAAACTACACACTGAATGATGCAAGGATGAATAAATAAAATAGGGAACAGATAATATAATAACAAAACATAAATATACCTGCGACGACTTCCTCCGCTGTCTCGGCTTCCGCTACAGTCAGGTTGAAGGCCTGACCACGACCTCCAGATGGGCCTCCCTGAGGAGCGGCTCTCCTCTGACCAAAAACCTACCTCTGAGGTGGGAGTGGTGGTCCGCCCTGACCACGCCCAAGCGCTCCCTGCAGAGCGGAACCTCCAACCGGTGCAATGGCCCCGGACCTCGGGCAATCGCGAACCATGTGGTCGCCGCTACCACATAAGAGGCACTGGCAGTTGGCTAACCAGCAGTCCCCACGCAAGTGTCCATTCCTGTGATAGTACAAACAGACTGGGTTCGCTCTCTGAGCGGCAGGTGCATAAGGCTGTGCTCTGGCAGGGAAGGTCGGTGCTGGCCTCCTGATAGGCCCTCCAGATGGTCTAGCGGTGATAGGATGCGGAGCGGGCCGCTGGATGGCGCGCTTCCGCCTACTGGCCTGCTCCTGGCTTCTAGCAGCCTCCAGGATATCTGCATAGGATCGGAGCCGCAAGGCAGCTAGATGATCCTGAATATCGAGGTCCAAGCCCTGCATGAAACGGCGGCCCTTATCCCAATCATTCGCCACCATTGAAGCGGCAAAACGGCTAAGTCGGGTGAATTCCGCAGCATACTCATCCACGGTCCGACTCCCCTGGTTCAAGATAGCGCCTTAGTTAAACATTGGTATATTTATGAAATAACAATGAGAATTGCATAACAATATTATCTGTCTAACCTGTGTGAGTGTGACAAATTGCCGCTCCATTTTATTTTTCGTCACATCAGGAAAGAACTTTGTGAGAAAGCTCTCTCTGAAGATGTCCCAAGCGATGGGGCGCTCTAGCCTCTCTACTTCAGCTCGCCACCAGATCTGGGCGAGATCAACGAGCTGGATGCTCATGACATCCACTCGGTCAACGTCGACTATCCTTGCCGCGATCATCAGCTGTTCTGTCCTAATGAGCCATTGCTCGGCTTCCAGTGGACCTTCCGTACCTGCAAATTTATCCGGATGTAGCCTCATGAAATCCGCAACATTTCCAGGTCTTGGTGGCAATACCGCAGGCACTAGTACAGCAGGCTCTCGATTGGCAGCTCCCAAGGCCACCCTCATCATTTCTGCATGCTCCCGCCTCATCATTTTTGCATGCTCCCGCTGCATCAGCATCATCTGCTGCATCATCAGTTCGTTCTGCTCGCGCTGCATCTGCATTACTTGAGCCATAGTGGGTTCCTCCGGTTGGCTGGAAGAAGAAGCACCTCTTCTAAGCATCTCCATAATTTGGGCAATGGTGGGCTCCTCGGGCTGCTCATCTCCAGCACGAGAAGTAGAAGCACCTTTTCTAGCCATGGTCTGAAATAAGAATCAAACAGTTAGCATCCAGATTCATAAGTTGGTTATCAATTATCAATGTGATCAACGTGGTTTACATATTGTTGAGTCAAACCGGTTAAACTCAAACTAATCAGGGTCCAATCCCAAACTAGTTAGAGTCTAATCTAGCTCTGATACCACTAAAAACCTTGTCACGCCCCGCTTCCCGAAAACACGGAATGCAAGCACGTGACACGGCCCAGCGAATGACTTGCGTCATCCATAGGCTGTTATTGATCCAACTCAACAATATAACAAGTAATAAAACAACCACACATGCAAGAAAGAATAATCACATAAATAACAATATTGGAAATTTAAGCATAAAATTAACCAACATCAAATAACTCAACATCTGGAAATTTAACAGACAATATTCGGGTCGAAGCCCACAATACAAAGAAATAGCATTTGTCCAATTTTATTTAAAGTCATCAAATGAAACATTATTTATTTTAGCGATGCAGTAAAACATCTTTTTCACCAATGCTGCTCTCCTATTCCATCAGGTAAATCTCCTTGGATACCTGTAAGTTGCTCATCTAAAAAGAGGAAAAAGAAGGTCCTTAGAGCAAGTCGTGGACATGCAAGTGGAGAAACAGAGAAACAATGGCAATAGTGGTATAATAATGAATTCAATAAACGATGAAGTCAATAGTGTTGAACAGTGTAAAAGAGATAATAATATAATATGCAATAATTATGATTTACCATGATAACGATAAACAATACCAATAATGACAATAATAACGATACACTGTTCAATAAGATAACAATATACAATGATAATGTGATGAGAGCCTTAGGTCTATTATTCATTTTTAATCCTAGCTAATGCACGTACTACTGTGTCCCATGTGTGTCGTACCACAGGTTCGATGCATAAAATCAATTTCATTTAGACTAAGGTGGTAGATTCTATAGTTCATGTACTGGGTATGATGACGATAACGATAATAACACTGGACATGTGTAATTTCTTACACGATGTCGATAACGATAAAACACGGGACATGTGTAATTTCTTATACGATGCCGATAACGATAAAACACTGGCCATCATCCGAGTACACTTACTATATTGTCAACTACCCTAATCAACCCTTAACCCCGGCTTTAATTTATTTCTTTTATTCAATTAACACACAATAATGCAATTAATAAGGGACGTTAGAAAAGGTGACAAAACAACCCTAGGATCATGCAATATACTCTATACAATTAAATGCACTAAATATAACATTATAGTTATAATTATATATTATTAGACATAGGAACCCCATTCTGGACAGCAGTAGGTTGCTGTACCAAAATCAGAATTTTCATTGCTACAGGATAGCAAATGTGGATCCGTCAGGTGGTCTAGAAACTAGACTCCTGTCCGGTTCCAACGCATACTTAAAAGCTACATTCCGACAACGATAGCTAGGCGAAATTCAATAATCTTTATAGATTTTAGTTTCTGGCTGGGTGTAAATGTTGTCTAATTTCAGTTATAAAGGCAGTAAATAAACATTACAAAAATCAGTAAAAATAATTTTTAACACTCTAAGCATGTTACCTACAAATCTGGAATTTATCTTGGCCATATATGATTAGTAGTTCACTTAATTCATCAGTCTAACTTGTTATGTACACGAATCTGAAATTACAGCGCAGCTGTAGCAAAAGGGTCATAACTGGGCAGTATAAGTCGGAATTCGAAAGTTCTGGTATCTATTGATATCTAGACAGATAGGGCTACGATTCACTTTCAGGGAGTTTCTAATTTTAATGAAGTTATCTAGGTCGAAACAGCACATTAAGATTCAGGTTGGTGTAAATTCCAGAATAGCCAACATGTTCATTTTAAATAAAATGGTTAAAAATTAAGGATAATAAATTGGAGTTTAATAATCATAATCACAGCGAACCAATCTTATGTGAATATGATATTCAGGTAGATGATGTCCATAATTCTACTAATTACAATTCAACTAATTTATCAATAGCAATCACATTAACAATCAACTAATTTATACAATCTACTATAGCTAATTGTCATTTAATGTCATGATATGAAATGTGTCAATAGTTCCCTATTTTTATAATCAATAACTATAACTACATGGTGTATGAAAATCCCTATACATTAGAGGCAAAAAGATGGCACGAAGTCGAGACTATCACTTGGATTCGCTCGTGTAAATCCGTGGCATCTTAACGATAGATACAATAACATTTTACGATTTTAAATAAGATCCACTTGCGGAATTCAATAAAAATTATCGAATATGATACAATAACATTCGATAGAAATGACATGCCTTTTTGTGTAGACGATTCGGTAATTTAGTAAGAATAACGGGATCAGAATCTCGGAGAGCAATCCCAAGAATACGTGCGAAGACTGTGCGAAGAAAGCTAGCAAATAGCAACAATCCTCCACACCCGATCAGCCAAAACAGCTAACAGCAAATCTGGATCTGGCGCGGCAAAACACGGGACAGCAAATCCAGCGAATCAGACTGCGCCCTCGCACCGGATCCAGACGAACAGCGAACAGCGATTCTCGGATCAGCTGTGGCAGAACAGCGAAGCAGTGATCAGATCGGAGAGCTGGGCTCGGATCTCGATGCGATCCAACGGTCGAGATTCAATCCCGCCTTAAACGGCTTCTTCTTCTTCCTTCTTCGTCGAAACAGAGAGCGAAGGAGAGCGGCAACCCTGGCGACTTGCGGTGGGGCTCGCGACAACTGAGGCAAGCGACGCTGTCGGCGGCGTTGGTCGGGAAGCGACGCAACGACGTGCTTCGATGGCGGCGAAGCTCGGTTTTCTCGACGAAACAGAGAGAGCGGAGATGGAGGATTTCGACGCTTGGACGGCACGACGGAGACAGACCTTTGAGCCCGAAGTGGTTGCAGAGGAGCACGGAGGTGGAAGACGATGGTTGGAGAGGTGTGAGGTTGACGAAGACGGCGGTTTCGGAGTTTGGGTAATGGTGGTGTCACGCCCCGCTTCCCAAAACACGGAAATGCGGGCGCGAGACTAAGGCCCAGCGAATGGTGCGAACACACCATCCTTAAGCTGTACAAGTAAACTCAACAACAATAATACAAAATAACCCACGCAGGCATATAAATCACAATATGATAATGAGAGTTCATGACATAGTCCATAAATATAACCAACAACTGGGAAATACAAATTATTGCGGCTCAAACAAGCCCGGATTACAATAAGAGTTTTATGAAATAAAATACAACTAAAGATGACATAATAACGATAAACTAGAACACTTGGTCTGCGACTCCTTCTGGTAATTCTCCATTCGGGCCTGCAAGTATATTATAATAACAGAAAAGAAAAGGAAAACAAGGAGACCCGTTAATACAAGTTACGGGCCGCAAGGGGAGTACAAGCTAAGGGAAAACAGGAACAAAAATAGAACAAAAGATAAACAGGGAAAGAGCAAGGAATCAAAAGTAAGGGAAATTGCAATAAGTAACATGGAATGAACAAGTCAATATGAAACAAGTGGCGTGTAAAACATGTACAAGTAAACAAGTATCGAGTCAACATGAACATGTAACATATAGTTGGATTATGAAAGTGCACGTGTTATTCTTATGTCTAATGTCTTGATTCTATCTAGGTAGCACTTCATGCACCCCATATTTTTATTACATGGTTGCTACAGTCAATACAATTTCGTTTAGATTTAGTGGTGGGTTTTATAGGTTACGTACTCAGGAAAAACATGTACATTCAATATTGTATCAAAGATACGTGCAAACTTGTAACGTGAAACATGTAGAGTGTAAACTTGTAACGTGCAAACATGTAAACTTGTCATTTGCAATCTTGCAACTTGTAAGTTGCAACTTGCGTCGGGAAACCACGAGCTCCCGTCCGAGTACGCTCTTCTATATTGCCCACTACTTAAATCTTTCCCTTAAACCCCGGCTTATTACTTTCATTTTAATTTAATCAACAAGAACAAGATGTCATTTTCGTATTTAACCACTGTCTCGGTGAAATATTCCTGCACATAGACATGTATAATCCTAAAAGTACAGATGTGTATATTTATTTGTGTTCGTGTCATGCAAAGGATAACAAAGTATTCACGATCTCGTGTGAATACAGGATTATCGGATTAAATATAGAAACGGGTATCAATTCGACTTATGAATGCGAATTGGAGTCAAAAGAATAATATACTTGCGGTATTTTGTCAAATAGCTTGTACTAGAACAATAAAAGTGTACAAGAGATACTTGCCTTTACGATGGTGAGTCCGAACACGAACCAATACGGGATGCGGATCCCGAGAGACGAGGCACGAGCACGGACACGCGCACGTACGGGACACGTACAAACACCCACACAAGGTTGGATCCGGAGCGGATCTTGATGGAAGATCAAGATCAAGGCGATCGGACGGCTGGATCTGCTTAGATCTGGGCTGAGGATCACAATCGGGTGGACGGATGAGATCTGATCTGGCCCAAAAGATCAGATCTGATCAAGATCAGATCTTGATCGAATCTAACGGCCGAGATTAAATCCCACCATACACTGTTTTCCTCCTTCTTCTTTCTTCTTTCGATCGGCGGAGAGCGAGGGAGAGGCGGCGACAGCGGGACTGGCTTCGACAGCGACGAGGCGGGGTGACTACGACACTGGCGGCGAGGACGTGCGGCGGCGCCGGTCGGGAAGCGACCAAGGCGACGCGACGGCGCGAGCGAAGCTTCGACGCTCTGTTTTCGTTCAAAACAGGGGAAGGCGAAAATGGCGGGGATTTCGACGGTGACGAGAGACGACTGCGCGGCGCTCCTCCGTTCTTGAGTTCGAAAACGGGGGAGAAGCGAAGGTGGTGGAGTTGATGGGTTCGAGCGGAAGTCCAGAGGTTGAAGAAGGCAATGGGGGTTGGCGGCGGTTCGGTCGACGAGGCGAGGGGAGGCAGAGCTCCTGACTTCGACAATGGCGGGAGGCCAGGGTGGAGGTGGAGGAGCTACAGTGGTGGAGCAATGGCGGAATGGGTTCAAGGGGGGGCGAGAAGTTGAAGACGACGGTGAGGAGGATGATGGGATAGACGGTGGGTGACGAAGATGAAGATGGCGGGACGACAATGGAGGTAGCGATCGGAGTTGGGTGGCGAGCGGAGGAATGACGATGGAGATGGTCGGAGGGCGATCGATGGTGGCTTCGGGCGGAAGGAGGAAGATGGGTTGGAGATTGGTTTCGTTTTGTTTTGGTGGTTTTGATTTGTTTGGCTTTTGTTTGTTTGGTTTTTTAGAGGAGAAGGAGAGAGAGAGTACGGGAGAGAGAGAGAGAGATTAGAATATAATAAAAAGAAATGAGAGAGATTTTTGGGGAGTTGGTTACGGGGAGAGAGAATAGGGGAAATTTGAATATAATAATGGTATAAAATAAAGAGGGGAGTAATTGTAGGGGAGATGGTTACGGGATCAAATAAATTGAATGGAGAAGAATTAGTGGCAATTAACAACTAAGATAATGGGGGAGAGATTAGGGAAAATTGGTGATCTGGTCAAAGAAAAATTTGGGTTTGGGTTAGCGGATCAAGACCCAATAGGAGGCGGGCTTGGTCCGTGGGCTCAAAACAATTTAATTATTTAAAAATAGAATCGGGCTCAAATAAATAATTAGACTATTTGGTTTAATTAAATTTACTGGACTTGTTGTAAAAATTGGGTTCAAAATGTTTCACATAATAAAATAGTTGAATAATCAATTATTGACTTCACAAAAATAGTTTGAATAACATATTAAATTAAAAGAGAGTATTTTAATTTAAAATACGGTAAAATACTTGAAAATACAATTTAACGAAAACAGGGGTTACAGGTGGAGTTGGGGAGTTGGTGACTATGGCGGTGGTGGTTCGGTTGTGATGACGAAGGGCGACGGCGGTGAAGTTCGCAGTGGATGGAGGACTGGGTATCGATTGAAGGAGAAGAAGAACGTGAGGAAGAAGAGGTTGGGTTCGGGGTTTTTGATTTGTTTTGTTTTTGTTTTGGTTTTGTTTCGTTTTGGTTGGTTTAAACAGGGAAGGAGAAAGAGAGCTGGCACGATTAGAGGGCTTAATAATAGGGATTTTGTTACTCAATTTTTGGGAGTTACCTATAGTGGAGAGTGAGGGGAGTGATTAGGGGAATTGATAGGGATTAGCCTGTTAGAAAGAATCTGGGGTTGATTTGGGTTAGTGGGTTTGGGTGAGAGATCCATTAGGAGGTGGGTATTGGGCTATGGGTACAAAGTGGGTCAAATTGAGGACAATTCACAACCCAAGAAGACCAGACAAATAATCTAAAATTAAATCCAAATTAAAAATACAAGGAGTAGATTTTAAAATAAGCAACTGGGATCAGGATTAGATTGAGAATAACATTAGGATAAATATTATTCAACACAAAATGCGCAAACGAATTGAATTACAATTCCGATAGAGATTACAATTGGGATAAATAACAGGAAAAAAAAAAGAAAAATGAAAACGGGAGTTACAATTTCCACGAAGATCTGTAGTCAGTGCCGAACCTCCATGAAGATGAGCCATCTCCACCACCAGCACCATCTGAACCATCTCTACCACCAGTACCATCAGATCTATCTCTACTCCCAGTAGAACCCCAAAACCAATCGTCATCGCTGTCCGAAGCTCCAAGAAGAGAACTCCCAAACCGTACTACTAGAGGTATCCCAAAACCCACTTACGAGCCTAATCCCACTAGTAAAGTCAAGTATCCCAAGAGTCATTATGTGTCCACTCACCGATTGTCTGAATCAAATAAGTCATTTGTGAATCAGTTATCTGCTGTATCTATTCCTAACAGTGTGCAGGAAGCCTTAGCCGATCCAAGGTGGAAAGCAGCTATGAATGAGGAGATGAAGTCCTTGAAGAAGAATGAGACTTGGGAGATAGTCGAGCTGCCAGCAGGGAAGAAGCCAGTAGGATGCAGATGGATTTATACAGTGAAATATAAATCGGATGGTTCGATAGAGCGGTACAAGGCAAGGCTGGTTGCCAAAAGGTACACTCAAACTTATGGAATTGATTATGACGAAATATTTGTACATGTGGCAAAGTTCAACACTATTCGAGTTCTACTGTCACTTGCTGTAAATCTTGACTGGCCGTTGGAGCAATTTGATAGAATGCATTTTTGCATGGGGAATTGACAGGAGAAGTCTATATGGATCTTACACCAGGGTCGAACAGATCAGTCTAACATAGCAACAAAGTATGTCGTCTGAAGAAAGCATTGTATGGACTGAAGCAGTCGCCAATAACCTGGTTTGGGAGATTTACAAAATCAATGAGGACATTCGGATACAATCAGAGTAATTCTGATCATACTCTATTCCTAAAAAGGAAAGAAGATAAAATTACTGCTCTTATTATTTATGTTGATGATATGATAGTAACTGGAGATGATCCTGAGGAGATGAAGGCATTAAAGAACTACTTGTCACAAGAGTTTAAAATGAAAGATCTTGGTCCTTTGAGATACTTCCTTGGTATTGAAGTTTCTCGCTCAAGAAAGGGGATATTTCTTTCTCAAAGAAAATATGCTCTGGATTTATTGAAAAAAACTGGAATGTCCGCTTGTCAACCGATTAGTACACCATTGGAAGAATGACTGAAACTATGCAATGAAGCTGATCTAGTGCCTTGTGATAAGGAAAGATATCAGAGATTGGTTGGACGACTAATGTATCTTGCACACACATGGCCAGATTTGTCATATGCTTTAAGTGTGGTAAGTCAGTTTATGCATGCACCTCGGGAACAACATATGGACACGATAATGAGAATTATGAGATACATTAAGTCAGCCCCAGGAAAAGGTGTCTTATTTGCGAAACATGGTCACTTGAAGGTTGAGGCATATACTGATGCTGATTGGGCAAGATCTACAATCGATAGGCGCTCCACTTCAGGATATTTCACCTTTGTTGGAGGAAATTTAGTTATATGTAGGAGCAAGAAGCAAAATGTTGTTGCACGCTCTAGTGCAGAGGCTGAGTATCGCGGAGTAGCTTTAAGTATAACAGAAGCTTTATGGCTAAAACTCCTGTTGCAGGACTTAGGCTATGGTCCAAAGAAACCTATGAAGGTGTATTGTGACAGTCAAGCGACATGTGATATTGGGGCTAATCTAGTTCAGCATGATAGGATGAAACATGTAGAGGTGGACAGATTCTTCATCAAAGAAAAATTAGATGAGATTGTTATTGAGATATCCAAAGTGAAGTCAGAAGATCAACTTGCAGATATCCTAACCAAGGCCGTTTCGACTCGGCTCTTCTTGAAATTTGTTGACAAGTTGGGCATGCTCGATATCTATGCACCAACTTGAGGGAGAGTGTTGAAATATAGTAATTGTATATTCTGTTTCCTAATATAGGAAACAGATTCCCCAAATCTCTCATCTTCCCAATCTTCTCTCAATTTCTTTTTTTCTTCTCCAAGAATGTAATCCTTATATAAAGATGTATACAGTAAAGAATAAAAAAACATCAAGAAGAATAAGAATTATTTTCCCCAAAAAATTATTTTCTTTACCAGCAAGGACCAGTATAAGCTCACCTAAAATATGAACTAAGCTTGCCCCTTTGACTAAGATAGCATGTTTGAGTTTATCAGATGTACAATCTTATCATGAAGATATGCTCAAGCTTGAGTAATTTGCTGCAAACCCAGTGGAGATTGAAGTACTTGAAGCTTCACGTGATGCATATAACTTGGACTGCATGGGGGATAGAAATGCGGGTACAGGCATCTCAGGTGGAAGATCAGGTAAAGGTGCCTCAAAATTAAGAACGTTGATGGCCTGTCGAATTGATGGTCGCAAGCTAAGGTCAGGATAAGCACACCACAACCCTACAACCATTAGTCTCTCCATTTCCTTCTCTTCAAAATCCATCTTTAGTCTCTCATCAGCAGCTTCAAGGATCAACCCTTTTCCATAAAGCTCCCAAACCCATTCAACCAACTTAGGACTGCCCATCTCCATAGGCTTTCTACCACAAGCAATTTCTAGAGCTACTATTCCAAAGCTATAGACATCAGATTCTTTCGTAGCTCTATCAGTGTAGAAACTTTCAGGAGCCATGTATCCAATTGTACCTGCCAGACAAGTAATTGTTTGAGAGCCTATCTCATGATCAACGAGCCTTGCCAACCCAAAGTCACCCAATTTTGCATTAAATGCTGAATCTAGCATCACATTGCTGGGTTTGATGTCACGATGAACCACACACTGATCCCATTCTTCGTGAAGATAAAGCATACCACATGCCAAACCGAGATAGATCTTGTACCTTACTGACCAAGGAAGAAAATGTTTCTCACCGTAGAGGTGGAAATCAAGGCTACCGTTGGGCATAAACTGGTAAACAAGAAGGAAGTCTCCTTGCCTATGACACCAACCAACCAGCTGAACTAGATTGCGATGCCTCAAACAGCTTATAATATTAACCTCTGACACGTACTCCTTCTTCCCTTGCTTAGACGCTGCAGACACCTTCTTAATTGCCACTTCCTCACCATTCAAGAACCCTTTGTACACCTCCCCAAATCCTCCCTCTCCAAGCTTGCCTTCTTGTGCAAAATTATTCGTTGCAGTGATTAGTTCTCCATAAGTGAATCTCTTCGGACCTTTCCCCTTGTCAAATTCAAAATCCATGGTTACATCCCAGTCTTCTTCTTCTTCTTCTTCTTCACATTCCTTCCCTTCATTTCGCTGCCTCTTAGCCTTCTTCCTCCATAGACAAAACCACAATACCCCTAAAGCAGCCACAGCTATCCCTGCGAGACAAATTAACCCCACAACTAATCTAGTCTTGCCCTTACCCTTTTTTGCTTGTTCAATAGTACTATTATCTGTTGTGGTGTCTGCCAAACTTGAACTAAAATCCCATGAAAGAATTTCATGAATCTCAGTCGCATTGCCAGTGGTAGCAGAGAAGCCAATAGCAACCTTTTCAGGTAGGATTTTCATCAAATCAACAACGTACGACACGCTCACCATCTCAGTACCATAATTCAAGATCGCACTCAAATTTTTAGTACTAGATTTGTAACTAACCTGAGCATTTGCCACCACTCCACTTGTTATATCACTAGTGCAGTTGGCATAGGCAACAGATTTAATCGTGTTGACATCAATCCCGACATGGAAGGAACTCGGATCCCAAATTTTGTTATGAAAAGTATCGAACTCAACAGCAACCAAAATATTTTTGGTGGGATCAAGAGCTGTTTCATTCTGATATAATCCAAGAAACCCGCCAGATGAGCGATGGGGAATGACCGAAGGGTAAGGAGAGAGGAAGAAACTGAGGCCATCACCAAATTGATCTTGGCGGTTTAGAGGGTAGGTAGTGTTGATGCGGAAGGAAAAGTTGGTGCTGAAATCAGTCAGATTGCCTGAGTCCCAGAGGAGGAGTGGCTGCCTATAAACAGCCCGCCCCGTGCTGTAGCGAAGGTTTGCATTAAGTTCATTCTTGGTGAGTTGAATTCCTTTGTTCAAATATGAGTCATTTTGGAGCTCTATAGAATTTTCTGTGGTTTGGTTGAAACCAGAGAAGTTGAAGGACAGTGGGCTTACAAAAGGGATGAATAAGAAGAACATAAGGATGAAGAGAGCTCTGCAATTTTGGGTAACCATGGGTGGAACTACAGTTGGCAAGTATATTGTCGGATGTTCTACGCAACTGCTTTGTAAGCTTAATTATGAGACCTAACAATGACAGAGAGAGAGAGAGAATTTGGATTAAGATTATTTTCACTCGAATGGAGACACACACCACTTGGTCACTTTATCTTCAAAAAAAATAATAAATAAATAAATAAATAAATAAATAAATATAGGGTAAAAGGGGTATGAGCAACTTGCTCATTTAGTATATAAGCAATTGATGATGTGGCATACATGCGATTGAAAAATCATTAAAATGGTTAGTTGTTCAATGTATCACATGCATGCCACATAATTAATTGCTCATTTACAAAATGAGCAAGTTGCTCATATCCCTTTTACCCATATATATATCTATACTATTATTAAGCAAAGCCCCATTGTGGTGGCTTTTTACTATCATGCCCTCATAAACATAAAAAGCTAAAAAAAATATAGGGTTAATATCGAAGGTCAAAAATATAATTTGCATGTATTGAAAAAATGATTAACATGCATAAATTTGCATGCCTGTCTGCATAGATTTGAAAAAATAATTAATAGTATAGATTTGCATGTACTTGCATGCACAATTTATTTATAAGAATATTTTCTCCTATCAAAACCAGTAGGTCTAACACATGCATGCAAATATCGAAAAAGAATAAATTGTGCATGCCTGTTTGCATACATGCATGCAACCTCTTCGGTGACCTGCACCTTTCTCAAAATCCTACACACCTTTATAGACGTGCATCGCACGTGCATTATACTAGTGTATATATATATATGGAGACACCACCTGCAAGTATATATATGGAAATTGAATAAGATTCTGAAGTTGAGAGAGGGAGTTGATAAAACGAAATGTTCGAGGACATTGATTAGATTCTGTAGTCAAGACTCAACAAAATGTTAACAAAGAAAAGTCATTCCGATGTACGTAATTTTCAAATTAATTTATTGCAATATAGACACAAAGTCGTTATATGAAGGTGATATTTATGGATTAAGGACATACCATGAACTCGCACATAGAGCTGATATCGGGTCCTATCGGGTTGGGTTCTCCAGTATTTGGATCCGAATCCGATACCTCACGGGTCAAAAAAATTGGATCCGGACCTGAACTTGCAAGAATCGGGTCCGGGTCCTAGTTAAAAAAAATTACCTGTCGGGTCCGATAGCGGGAAATAAATATTTGCATGCAAGTATTTTACACCCGATATCCTAGGGTTACAACAATTTTTACACTTAAGTACATGAATAAATATTATATTTACACATCTATATTCAACAATTACTATTTATATGTATATCTCTATAACACTCTTATTTAAATTTCATATTTTTTTAGGTATTTTTTAACGGGTCTGGGTCCGGGTCTGAGTCTGTTCTATTTTGAGCAGACCTGGATCCGGACCCGGAAGTGCATTGGGTCTTATTTTAGGACTCAGATCCGGATCCGTATAGATCGGGTCGGTTCCAGTCCAATATCGGGTCCGGATATCGGGTAAATGTGACAGTGCTACACACAGGGGTCGATCATAGTTTTGTCGATGCATGTTGGAGGGAAGTAGAGATGGATTAGAGAGAGTGAATTTCTCTTCCTACCAATACAAGTTGCACTATAAATAATAATCATGAAAATGACATTAAGTAGCACATGATATTCGATTTTACTAATAATGCCAAGAGATAGATTAGATCCACCTTGGCATTAAAATAATTGGGAGGTTTCTCTTTTAATTATTTCTGCCACATGAGTAGAAATTTTTAAAAAAATATTATTCCACTTGGAACTTTCTCTAAAAATATATATTATTCGAAAATGAGACAACTGACTTAGGTTCTGTGCGTCTCCTCTTGAAGATTTTCTCCTAATTAACCAACCAAGCCTAGATAGATGAGGAGATTTCATCTTGGTGTCAAAAAAACTGAATGCAAAAAAGTCTAGATTTGAGTTAGGAAATTCTCGAAAATACTTTTATCAATATCTGAGGTCAGTGCCTCACTGGAGTTGTAAGTCAAGACAGTTGACAAATATGAAACCTTAAATGAGAGATTTCATTATACATGTCAGGAAAAGTATATGAAAATAAACCTAGATTGGAAATAGGAAATTCAATGCAAATACAGTACGCAATTCAGTGAGGAAGAGACTTCTATGACACTAGGACTTTATATTAGCACAAAATTTGACGTAAGAAGCAAAGATTTATGTAACTTATTTCTTAAAAATAAAAAAATAAATGACATCCTTCTTTCACTATTATATATAATTGAAAATTTAATTATTTTTTTTCTCATTTTATATTTTTTAATATATGGTAGGACTTATACACCCATTTCCCAACATGTAAGGGGAAATTTTTCTCTTACCTTGGATTAGGAGCAGTTTGAATTTAAATTTTGTATTTCATTTAACTTAACGTGAGGATCGGGTTTGATAAGAAATAGGTAATTTTGTTGGAACAGAGGAATTTGAATTTTTTTTAAAGATAAAATTTTGAATTTTGTTGGAGGACTGCTTTTGGTCCTACGACAACTTGATGTTTTAAGAAGATAAATTTTCTTAACCAGGGAAAATGTTGAGAAAAGAGGTAGATAAGACTTCCACCTTGATTTAGGAAAGTCATGCAAATATTTTTATGAATATCCGAGGTCAGTGCGTCATTGGTGATGTAAGTCAAGACAGTTGACAAATATGAAACCATAAACGAGATATCTCTTTTTCATGTCAGGGAAAATATATGGAAAAAAACCTAGATTGGAAACAGGAAAGTAAAACCTAGATTGAAAATAGAAAATTCGATGCAAATACTTCAAATAATACTCAAGTCAATGAAGATATAGGAGGAAGGGACACTACAAAATGAATAGGAATATATGGCGTAAAATCCCCGGCGCTTTGGGTTTTCGCCGGGAAATTCTCCGGCACGTTTTATTAATGCGCCGGTCATTCTACATATCCCCGGCGCGCTGTGAAACGCCGGGGAAAACCCCCCTACCCACGCACTACATTCCCCACTTCCTTCTCTCTTTTTTTGTTCGCCCCAAATTACTCGCGCCCTAAATTTTCCACCCGCGCCTTTCTCCAAAAACCCTAGCTATCTCTTTTTTCGTTCGCCCCTTATTTCCTTCTTCTTCGATTTCGTTCTTCTTCGATTTCGTTCCTCTTTCTTTCTTTCTTCGATTTCGACGCCCCAATCTCCACTTCGTTCCTTTTTCTTTCTTCAATTTCGATATCGTCGATCTCGATCTCGTCGCCTGCCTACTCGATCTCGATCTCGTCGCCTGCTGCTTGCCGCCGTTGGATCTCGTCGCCGCCGCCGTTGAATTGGTGAAGATGGTGAGTTAGTTACTATGCAATCTGCTAATATGGTGTGGATTTTTTTGTTGTTGAATTTGGATTTTGTTTTGGATTTGATTTTGTTTGGGATGTGATTTGGATTAGATTTGGATTCTTCAAAATGAGATTCTAGGGTTTTCAAAAGTAAGAAGGAGATGGAGGTTTAGGATCTAGTCTCAGATAACATGAAAAGCATTATAGGTCCAATCGAATAGCATCCAAGGAATTGAAGAAGAAGACTCCTTTACCATATAAACAGAGCTTGTTTAGTTGTCTTAGATTCAACCCAGCAGTCAATAGTATTGCCAAGGGATTCCACAGTGGCTACTCTTGTGGTAATCGACAAAACTAGGAACCTGCCATTCTGTTAAACAACTTTGTACAACATAGAGATTTGGATCTTTAAGTTTGTATGTATTCTCTATTTCTTTTGTGGATTCTCTTTCAAAACTTTTTTTGTTGGGGTTTTTTTGGGGGCTTATTGTTAATATTAATGCAGTTGTCAGCAGAATTTATTTCTCTAATATCGAGTTCATTACTTGATTATCTTACAGTTGGTTTCTAAACTGTAAAGAATTATGATGAAAGGAAACGTTCCCTTTAGATTATGAACAATAGCGGACTAAGGAATTGGTCATTCAAATTGCTTTTTGCATACATCACTCTGATTTGAAGGTTTAGTATCATAGTTTATGGTGTGGATTTTTGTTGATTTTGGTTGAATTTTGTTGGTTTATGATGTGAATTTTGTTGGTTTATGGTGTGGATATTGAATCTGCGTATATGGTTGATTTTGGTAGGAGTTTAGTTAGTGAATGACGACGAGACTCTGAGGGATTGTGCGCAAGGGTTCCAAACAAGCTGCAAGATTGGGCAAGGTGGATTTGAGTCTGTTTATAAGGTATATTCAGTCTGCTATTTGATTGAATTAGTAATTATATTGTTCATTGTAGTGATCTTTGTCACCATTTATTATATTGTACAATCATCAAGCTTAATTAGCCCATTACAGGAGGTAGAAGGAGAAGAACAAGTAGAAGGCCCCTCCCTTTGATCACTTCCTTCAAGGTAATCTTTTATTTAATTTAATTTTATTTGGTTTTGTTCACTTCCATCAAAGATATATTTAATTGAGGATTAAATGAAGAATTGTAGAAGTATATAGTAACATCATCAAAATATGCTTTTATACTATTAGAAGAGAACTAATTGCAAGACTACAAAAACTAGTGTAGAACAAAGTTTTAGGATGAACACTCAGATCAAGTTTTGTATTACATCTATGTCAGTTTCTATTTCCCTCTTAGTTCACCTTCACACCTACAATGCGAAGTATGAATTTGATTGTTTTCAAAAGCATACCAAACCTTCATCCACTCCATATTTGACTAAGTGTTCATTAAAAAGAATATTTTAATTTGTGAGAGTTTCAATCTCTATTTCTGAAAAGCTATTTTTTATGAAAATTAATTTTCAGATTGAGTGATATTATTGAAATGGATAAAAGTTGGATGAGTAAGTCACGATTATGCAAAGAGTATCGAGATGGTGTTAGAGATTTCATTTTCTTTGCCAAGCAACATTCTCGTGATCCCAACTTTATCCTTTGTCCATGTCGCCGATGCGTAAACTGTCATTTGCTTCCATGCTACGAAGTACAAACACATTTGGTGATTAATGGTTTTCTGCAAGGGTACACACTGTGGTTCTGCCATGGAGAGCGTGACACATCGATTCCAGTTGGACAAGATTTGTTGGAAGAGGAAAATGAACCCTTAATGAATGACGACGACAGTCTTGCCGATGAGATGCAAAATCTAGTGCGGGATGCTTTTGGGATTCACAACAATCCAATGCACACAAATAGTTCAACAACTCAAGTCCATGATGAACCGACCGAAACTTCGCACACTGATGGAGACGAGGGTGAAGTGGAGGAGGGTAGGCAAAACTCTGAATTTAACAAAGAATTTGAAGCATTCAGTAAGTTGTTGGAGGATGCTAGTACACCCTTGTATCATGATTGCATCAAATTTTCAAAGTTCTCATTCATCGTGAGGTTATTTCAGATCAAATGTTTGAATAGTTGGTCTGCCAAATCCTTTACAATGTTACTTAAATTGTTGAATGAAGCATTTCCTGAAATTTGTCTCCCAAATTCAGCATATGGAATTAAACAATTCCTTAAATATTTTGATCTGGGGTATGAGAAGATAGTTGCATGTCGATATGATTGTATGTTATTTAGGGGGGATAAAGAGAGTCTGGAGAAATGTAAAATTTGTGGTACTTCAAAATGGAAAGGTGTTCCGAATGAAGAACAAGATGCAAGTGGTATAGTTAAATCAAGGCGGAAAAAGAAGCCAACAAAACAGATGCGCTACTTTCCTTTGATTCCTAGGCTACAAAGGTTGTTTATGTAATCTAAGACTTCTTCTGATATGAGATGGCATGCTGAAGGGCGAAAGAATGATGGAATTCTCAGACATCCGGCGGATTCTGCTGCATGGAAAAGTTTTGATGAAAGATATCCTGATTTTGCTGAAGATACTCGCAACGTGCGACTTGGATTAGCCAGTGATGGTTTTAACCCATTCCGGCAAACGAGTAGTACATACAGCATATGGCCTGTAGTATTGATACCGTATAATCTACCGCCTTGGAAGTGTATGAAGCCATCGTCATTTATTTTGTCCACAATAGTTCCTGAACCGAAAAGCCCTGAAAATGATATAGATGTCTATCTCCAGCCTTTAATAGATGAGCTCAAACAGTTGTGGGAGGGTGTTCCAACATATGATATAACAACTAAGAAATCATTCCGTCTTCGAGTTGCATTGACTTGGACAATCAATGATTTTCCTGCGTATGCAAATTTATCCGGTTATAGCACCAAAGGGCGTAATGCATGTCCTTGTTGTGCTGATAAAACTACTTCAAGATGGCTATATAATGGGAAAAAGTTTTGCTACATGGGTCATAGAAGATGGTTGCCCGACACACACAATTTCAGGACGGAAATAACGACTTTTGATGGGATGGAGGAGTGGGAACATTCACCTGAAATATCGTCTGGGTCCGATGTGTTAAGGTGGCTACATGGTCACCATTTCAATTATGGTAAGGAAGTAGAAGCCATAAAACGGGGCAAGAAAAGAGCAAGGGATGACGACAACGATGAAGATGATTGTGATGACATTGTTGAGTTAGGGTCCTGGAAGAAAAAGAGCATTTTCTTCACACTGCCGTACTGGGAATTCAATTTATTGCGCCATAATTTAGATGTGATGCATATCGGAAAAAATATTGGTGAAAATTGTGTAGGGACTATCATGGGAGATGATCGGAAGACAAAAGACAATCTTAAGTGTCGTCTTGATTTAGCTGCGTTGAACATACGACACGAGTTGCACCCCGAATATTTACCAAATGGCAGAGTGCGCCTTCCTCCAGCAATGTACTGCATGTCTAAAAAGGAGTTGGAATCGTTCTGCAAAGTTCTACAGGAGCTTAAAGTTCCCGATGGCTATTCATCTAACATAGCAAGGTGCGTCAATGATAAGGAGAAGAGGCTTCAGGGTCTAAAGTCACACGACTACCACATCTTGATGCAGGATCTCCTTCCTGTGGCTTTAAGGTTCTCAATGTGCGACCAAGTCACTGCCGTCATCAAGGATCTGTGTAGCATTTATAAAGGACTTTGCTCAAGGGTTCTACGTGTTGAAGACATTAACCTCTTGGAGCAACGTGCTGCTTTGGTACTTTGTCAAATGGAGAGAATATTTCCCCCATTCGTTCTTCACTATAATGATTCACTTGGTCATTCATCTAGCAGGCGAAGCAAGACTTGGTGGGCCGGTACATTATCGGTGGATGTATCCCATTGAGAGGTAGTTATTCATATTTGTTAATTACATACTTCAATTTGGATAATGTGCATCCTTTTTTTGATCTAACTATTTACATGTATAGGTATCTTTATCGACTTAAGGGATATATTAAAAATAGATCACATCCAGAAGGCTCAATTACAGAAGGTTATCTCTCGGAGGAGTGCTCCAATTTTTGTTCCCGATATCTTCAGGGTGTCGAGACATGTCTTACTAGACCAAGGAGAAACCCAGTTGGGTCAAACCTTGGTGAGGCACATTATCTATTTCAAACTGCTGGAAATACCATTGGTAAAATTGATGCGGTTGAGTTAGATAACTTAACATGGGAACAAGCACATCGATATGTGCTAGATCATCATGCAACAGTTGAGCCATTCCGAGAGTAAGTCATAATTGAGTTGGTTTATATTTAATTAAACTCGATTCGAACAATGTACATCTAATTATATTTCATTCTTTTAAATATTTACAGAAAATTTATCCGTGAAATGAAAAGGAATTCTAGAACAAGGAAATTAAGACCACGTGACCAAAATAAGATGATGAATGAAAGATTTCATATGTGGCTTAAAGACTATGTAAGAGTGTTCCAAATTATCAAGTACTTTCTTTTTTTGTTATAATAATCTTAATTTTACTAATATGGTTTACCATCACATCCTATAGGTTCCGAAGTTGCATGATGATTTGGTATCACCTGAAATCAAGATTCTTGCTACAGGTCCACATAAGATGGTTAGAAGATTTAAGGGATATATATATAACGGATTCAGATTTCATACTAAGGATCGTGAGCGTTATTTAAAGTCCCAGAATAGTGGAATTGTAGTGACGTCAAAGACAAGAAGTTATGCTTCTAAGAATGACACAAATCCAGTTGATGAAGATGTTGACTATTATGGGGTTCTCACGGATATCATCGAGTTAGACTATTTCGGTCATTTTCGAGTTGTCTTATTTCGCGCAGACTGGGCTGGTATGGATAAGAATTATCCCAAAAACAAGGATACTTTAGGTTTCACAATTGTAAACTTTTCAAATTTGATTCATACTGGCACACACATCAGCCATGAACCATTTGTGTTCCCATCTCAAGTACTCCAAGTGTTCTATGTTGAAGATCCAGCTTCGCCTAAATCTTACGTGGCTCTTATTATGCAACCAAGAGATGTATATCAGTTGGGAGAGACATCAGATGATGAGGACGAAGATGTCACTAACATTTTTGTTGCTGCTGAATTTCCTAGGTTTGATGTAAATATATCAGATGACAACAGTAAACCTAATTGGCTACGCACGGATGGAGAGCCAGGGGATGTATTGGATAGTATTGAATAACAATAACTTTTGAAACAAATTTATAGATAATGTTCTTTTCATAGGTATTATGTTTCTTTCAGATATGGAAAAGAGTTGATTGAATATGTTCCTTTTGATATGCTAGACATTTCTGGATTTGAACATTATACACTTGTATTAAGATTCTCCCATGAAATATGAAATATACAAGTTTTGTTATAGCTCCATTACATTTATCCAGTTTTATATATATCACTATAGAGTTTGATATCTATATCTGTATAAAGTTAATGTTGCTGTGTCCAATATACTTAAATGTTCAGCTCTGGTTGTATTCAACACTATCCATTCTGTTAAAGATGCCAATGTTTGTACTTCTTCCGACAGGGTGAGCCTGGCTGGCGCATCCTGCCAGTTTCCCGTTTTAACCCATTGGGCCCACCCATCTATGCTCAAGGAAAGCTTTAGTGCATAATTGACTTTCCTGACAGGAATTTGCTAGCTTTGCTAGCTGTTTATCCTTCAGTGTCCGACACTATTGAGTGCATTGAGATGGATGGTCTTAGGCCAATGCCGGATTGGAAGGGAAAATGATGCTACTACTCTTTAGAATTTCTATGGAGCTGTTTGTTGTTTGTGAGTTTGTTGTATACTCAATTATTAGCTTTTTTTCACAAATTGTATGCCGAATTTCTTTTTTGATCTGTACTACGTTGTGAATCTGTGATAGACTCAAAAGTCTTTAATGGTGCCTATCTTATTCCTGTTGCCTATTATTCATTTTGGCGTTGACCTTGTGGTTAGCTATATGTGAGAGCCTTAATAATATTATCGACTTCATTTTGTCTGAGACTATTGTTATCTTCTGCCTTGATAACATCTCCAATAATACTTGTATATATATATATATTCACTTTGGTACAACCATTCTTTTATGTATTTTTCTTATAAATTAGTGACAGACAACATGCCAATTTAAAGTTTTGTTGATGTTCAATGTGTATTCATCACCAATGCACCACAATCAATTAGAACTTAGAACACATTCGGACATGGTACACAACTTACAGAATTTTGAGTACTCTTTTGAACAATCTTTTCATTTTAATTTCAGCTATATATAAGTTGAGTGCTTTTAAGACTATCTAATGAATACATTATAGGTTGGAGGTTCATTGACGAAATAAAATATCAGTCATAGAATGGATGATGAATGCAGCCTTCACCCGATGAAAAGCATTGCATTACAACTGCATCTGATGTTTTGAATGGGACACTAACTGTACTTCAAGAAAGCCAGTGCATTCTGCAGGTTATAGATTGTTATTTGACATAATGTATTTTGACTATCTCACCTATTCACATGTGCCTGTTGCAAAGGATGGTTGTCGGAGTCAACATAACTATTATGGTCAACTTGTCGTTAATACTCCTCTTTTCTTCTTTATATAATGCCCTCCTGTATAATGGCATTATGGATGATTGAGGTCATAGTATCTGGTCTGTGCATGTGTAGTTTCTCAGTGTTAAATGCTTATGATTCCAGAATGAATTTTCTTCATTGCTTTCATGTGTAGTTTCTCAGTGTTGAACAGCTTTCATCCATACCAAGTTCTTCTTAATTTTTTAATGTATGCTTCATAATTCTTATTAGCAGGTGTGAATTATGCCGCGACGGAATACGGCGCTTAGAAGAAGGATTGAGGAGCCTCTAAACAAGGAGGATACCCACGTAGAGGTAGGTGAGGGGAGCACCCAGCCACCCCCCCAAAAAAAGACCCGGGGAGCGACAAAGTTAGTTGACGTATGGAAGCTACCCGCGGATCAAAAATAGAAGTGGAGATAAATGGGGATCATCAGCCCATAGGGAAAAGTGCAGTGACTTTCGCATCATTCATTGGGTTGATTGCTCGGAATTCGGAGTATCTTCCACTATCATTCGATAGATGGACAAATATCCCCATAGCGACAAGGACTAGAGCTATTGAAGTTCTCAAGGTACCATTTATATTTACAGTATTTCTTAAATAGTTTGGTTATAGGTACGATTTTTCTAGATAATGAAGAGTTTGGATTGGTTATGGGTTTGACAGTGTTTAACAAAAACTGAACCAATAACCAAATAAGAAAACCAAAAACTTATCACTACACATTATGCCCTCATTTTGGTCCCCGCTTTGGGCATTTACCTTGAACAGGGGAAAAAATACCTTGTTTTCTTTCTATTTTTTGGGGGAAAGTTTATTCATATATGCATTGGTATATCACTTTATCTCGAGTAACATAACATGTCACGCCCCGCTTCCCAAAATACGGAATACGAGTGCATGACGAAGCCCAGCGAATGATCTTAACATCATTCATAAGCTGTAGGATCGACTCAGCATCACAACAAGTATATAACAAGAGAGATATATAAAACCAAGCATGCATGAATATTTTATTAGCAACAGAAACAACTGAAATATGATAAAACATCCAAGTAGTTTCAAGTCTGAATCAAAGTAAACTCGGGAACATCAGCCCGTTACAAGTTCTCAAAACTCAAGAAATAATAATAGTCCAAAATAAACAAATAATGCAAGAATTAAATGTTCTAATCAGGTCCTTCTCCACATGGAACTAGAACCTTTGCTCAGCAATTCCCGCAGGCAGCTCGTCCCCAAAGTCTGTTTAGTAAAATATAAACAGGAAACAAGAGGGGAAACAAGAGAAAATGCCCTTAGTGCAAGCTAGGGCCACAAATAGTGAAAGCAAGTACAAGTAAGGAAAAGACAAGAGTTGGAATCAAGAATAAACAGAGTTATAAGAAGTAGTAGGCAAATTCAAAGACTAACTAGCAAGAGGGAAAATCTTAATAACTAGGTTGGATAACATCTGCTAGTTGTGAAACACATGTCAGGTACACCTATAAGGGTATTTAATATCAAGCGACAACCTCAAGTCTAGTGTCATATGTTATTTCAAATGTCAGGTCTCAAATGTCAAGTCCAAGTATCAAGTTCCAGGCTTTAAGTCTCAGGTATCATGTTTCAAGTATCATATCATCAAGTATCAAGTGACAGGTGTCAAGTTCAAGTCTTGTAGTTATTACTATCTAGGTAGCACGACATGCATCCATTTTACTACATGGTTGCTACAGTCAAATCAATTGCGCTTAG
The DNA here is from genome assembly GCA_017893485.1 of Hemerocallis citrina. NCBI lineage: Eukaryota > Viridiplantae > Streptophyta > Magnoliopsida > Asparagales > Asphodelaceae > Hemerocallis > Hemerocallis citrina. The sequence goes on along the minus strand of CM030366.1, from coordinate 109,906,040 downwards.
ACCTAGTAATGGAGCCTATAGGGCGGTGTACTCAGGCATCAAACAAGCAGGTGATCAACCATGGGCTCTAGAGGTGGCCCCCGTAGGCTCTAGAGGTGGCCCCCGTCACCCATGACGTGGCACTTAGTTCTACGTGGCACTTAGTTCCATTTAACATACAACTTTGGGAAATACGGGCCCCCTTCCGAGTACACTTACCTATGTTGTCCACTCTATAGTCTTTCCCTCAAACCCGGCTTGTTACATTTGTTCAAGCAGATTTTGTGTTCTTGTATTTATACAGGTGAAACAGGGTTGAAATAATATAATTTAATTCTAAGAAAAATTGGAGATGTCCTATAGGGTGTCCAGCAACTACATATAAAATTTGGGGTCAAGCGCTCGCTGTTTACACCGCTGAAATAATTTGCAAAGTAAATATATACAGCAGTTTTGCAAAACTGCGTCTACTGACACAGCTGCAGTATAACTGCCATAACTCCTAAACCGTAACTCCAAATTCGATCAACTTGGAGTCTATCGATATCTACACATCCAGATCTACATTTCATATTCAGGGCTCGGGCCCAAATTCCAATGATAAAAGGGTCGAAACCGTAAATGAATATTCAGACAGCAACATTCAGAATTTATTTACTAATGTAGATTTCATGGAAATATGTAATTTGGTGTCTAAGTTGTTAAGTAGTACAAATACATAATCATGGAGATCAAACAGCAACTAATAAATATTTTTCAAGTCATAATAGTTGCAAGTTCGTCAAGACAATAAATATATATGCGTCTACAAATTTTAGGGCTCCTTAATTCATATGTCTATGTTTTCATGTGTCAAAGGGTAAAAGAGTCCAATAATTATAATTTAAATACAAGGAAATTTTGTGACTCTTAGATTTGTGGGTTTGAAGGTTCAAAATTGATTTACTATGATATTTCAAAGGGAGTCACAATCTAACTATATGTGGTATTTTCAAGAAAACTTGTACTAGAGCAATATAATGTACAAGGTGAATACTTGCCTTAATCGACGATTATAAACTCCGCTTGTGAAGCAATTTAAGAAGAAAAATCCCCGAAGATGTCCTCGAAAAGCGCGTGCAAAAATTGATCGGAGATCACGTTTTCCCCGCACACAGGATCGGCCCAAACAGCAAACAGCAAGTGAGATCGGCTGCGGGTAGAACACGGAACAGCAGAACGATCCAATCAGATCTCTCCTGTGCACCGGATCCAATCCCAGAACAGCGAACACGGGATCAGGATCTGCTGTGGCGAAACACGGAACGGCGATCACGGCACGAATCTTGATGCGATCTGACGGCGGTGATTCGCTCCCGCCCTTTTCCTCCTTCTTCGTTCGATCTTCTTCTTCGTTCTTCGTTCGACTGAGTAGAGCGCGAGGGAGAGAGGTAATGGCGTGGTGCTTCGTTGGCGGCGACTGCGGTAGCGACGGAGCGACGTCGATGGAGTTTGTGGAGGTGGTGGTGCTGAGGGGGTCGACGAGGCGATGGGGGGGTCGAGGTGGCGAGGCGTTCGAAGGTTGAGGGAGACAGGGGGTTCGGAGTGTTGGGTTCGATGGCGAAGGCGGAGGACGATGGCGGTGGTCTGGTGGTGGTGTGAAGACGAGAGGGAGACGAGGCGGATCGGATGGGTTAAAGGCGATGCGAAGGATACGGAGAAGGGAACGGGGTGATTAGCGGCGGTAGGGAATTAGGGTTAAACAGTAGAGAGGTAATTAGGGTTAGGGTAGGGTTTTATATACTAGGTTAGCGGGTTTGCGGGTTTGAGAGTTTAGGGGATCCGATTCAAAAAGGGCCCAACAGAAGAAATGGTCAAGGAGCACAATAATGGGGATTAGAGAGATAAACGAGAATAATCGGTCTATTTCTCATGAAGAACGGTGCAAGATGGCACACAAATCGAATTTGACAAAAGAACCGACAAATTCGAGTTGAGACCAGAATAATAATTCCATTCAATCAGAAGAAATTACATGATATCAAAAATAGACGAGAGAGAGTACAATAAGGCACAAAACAGTACAAAATACAAATACGGGGAAATAGGAGTTACAAATCCTACCCACCTAACAAGCAGAATTTCGTCCTCGAAATTCAGACCTGTAGTACATAGGGTAACCCCCCAAAAGAAAAGAAAGAACAACAAGATTACAGAAATAAATGCGGAAACTTTTTCTGAATCTCTTCTTCCAACTCCCAAGTCGACTCACCCGGCGAGTGAGGATTCCATGCAACCCGAACCAGCTTGATAACTTTGTTCTTCAGCACCTTCTCTCGCCTGTCCAAGATAGTGACCGGCGGAATCTCACAAGACAAATCTGGCTGTACCGACAACTCCGAGTAGTCAATCACATGACTCTCATCCCTGATGTACCTCCTGAGCTGGGAGACATGAAAGACATCATGTACTCCAGATAGGGCTGGCGGCAGCGCGAGTCGATAGGCCACCTTGCCTACTCGCTCTACAATGTCGAAGGGCCCGATGAATCTGGGGCTTAGCTTGCCTCCACCTCCAAATCGGATAACGCCTCTCCACGGCGATACCTTAAGGAACACATGGTCTCCCACCTCAAATTCCAATGGCCTCCTGTGAATGTCTGCCCACTTCTTCTGCCTGTCCTGAGCTGCTACAAGGTGCTTCCTAATCTGAGCCACTGCGTCGACTGTCTTGATAATCAAATCTGGCCCCAATAACTTCCTCTCACCAACATCGTCCCAGCACACTGGCGACCTACACTTCCGACCATACAATGCCTCGTACGGTGCAGCTTTAAGACTGGCCTGATAGCTGTTGTTGTACGAGAACTCAACTAAGTGTAGGTGATCCTCCCAAGATCCTCCGAACTGAAGCACGCACGACCTCAACATATCCTCCAAGGTCTGAATGGTCCTCTCTGACTGTCCATCTGTCTGAGGATGGAATGCTGTACTGTACTTCAGCTTGCTCCCAAGACTGTTCTGCAGGCTTTCCCAAAACTGAGATCGGAACCGGGTATCCCTGTCGGATACGATGCTGACTGGAACCCCATGGAGTCTGACAATCTCCTGCATGTATCTCTCTGCTAGAGTCTCAGTAGACTGACCAACTCTGAAGGGGATGAAATGAACGCTCTTCGTCAGTCTGTCGACAATCACCCAAATGGCATTGTGACCCTTGGGACTCCGTGGAAAGGCGGTCACAAAATCCATGGTGATGTGCTCCCACTTCCACTCCGGAATGGGAAGAGGCTGGAGCAACCCGGCAGTTCTCTGATGTTCTGCCTTCACCTGCTGGCAGATCAAGCACTGAGACACAAATCTGGCCACTGCCCTCTTCATGCCATGCCACCAGAAATGGAGCTTCAAATCCCGATACATCTTGGTACCACCGGGATGAATTGAATAAGCTGACTGGTGGGCCTCCTCGAGCAGTTTTTGCCTGACTTCACCCTTTGGGACACACAGCCTAGCCCCAAAGCGAAGTGATCCATCGGAGTGAATGATCATATCGGTCCTCAAACCTGCTTCAACTTCTACCCTGAACTTCTGCAACTGCTCATCACCTGCCTGAGCTTCCTTGATCTGTTCCACCAAAGATGACTGCAACTGAAGCATCATGCAACTGCGATCGGTGCCTGGCAAAATCACATTCAGGTCTAATCTCCTCATCTGCTCGATAAGTTCCTTCTGTTGAGTCAAACACATGACGGCTGGTCTCCTGCTCAATGCATCTGGCACCATGTTCACCTTACCAGGGTGATACTGCAAGTTGATGTCATAGTCAGCCATCAATTCTAACCAGCGCCTCTGCCTCATATTCAGCTCTTTCTGAGTGAAGACATACTTGAGACTCTTGTGGTCAGTAAGAATTTCCACTTGGTCTCCCAACAAATAATGTCTCCACAACTTCAGAGCATAGATCACTGCTGCCAACTCCAAGTCGTGAGTAGGGTAGTTCTTCTCGTGCGGCCTCAACTGCCTGGACGCTTAAGCAACCACCCGACCCTTCTGCATCAGCAATGCACCTAGACCTCTGCCTGAAGCATCGCAGTGAATAACGAAGCCACCCGAACCATCTGGTATAGTTAACACGGGTGCTGAAGTCAACCGGTTCTTCAACTCGGCGAAAGCTTCACCGCAGTCCTCATTCCATACAAACCTCTGATCCTTCCCTGTCAGCTTAGTCAACGGCCCAGCAATCTTCGAGAAATCCTGTACAAACTTCCTGTAATACCCTGCTAGCCCGAGAAAACTCCTCACTTCAGAAACTGACTTTGGCACTGGCCAATCCTTCACTGCAGCAATCTTGGACGGATCAACTGAGACTCCCTCGCCTGAGATAATATGTCCCAAGAATGGAACTCGATCAAGCCAGAACTCACACTTGCTGAGCTTTCCATAGAGCTTGTTCTCCCTTAGAGTCTGCAAGACTGTTCTCAGATGCTCCGCATGCTCTTCTCGATTCCGCGAATACACCAAGATATCGTCTATGAAGACCACCACGAATCTGTCAAGGAACTGGGAGAAGACTCTGTTCATCAAGCTCATAAACACTGCTGGGGCATTCGTGACACCGAAGGGCATCACCAAGAACTCATAATGCCCGTACCTGGTCCTGAATGCAGTCTTCGGCACATCCGCTGCTTTCACCTTCACCTGATGGTACCCCGAGCGAAGGTCCAACTTCGAAAACACTGCAGCACCACCCAACTGATCAAATAGGTCGTCGATCCTGGGTAGTGGATACCGATTCTTCACAGTAACATTGTTCAGCTCCCGGTAATCCATGCACAACCTGCGGCTTCCGTCCTTCTTATTGACGAATAGCACAGGAGCTCCCCACGGTGACACACTCGGTCTGATGAAACCCAAATCCAAAAGACCCTGAATCTGCACCTTCAACTCTGCAAGCTCGACTGGCGCCATTCTGTACGGGCTTTTCGATATAGGCACTGTACCTGGCAGAACGTCAATACCAAACTCCACCTCTCGATCTGGAGGTAACCCGGGCAATTCCTCTGGGAATACATCCAGGAATTCCCGCACTACAAGAGGCGCAGCCTCACAGCCTGTAATCAATTCCATTGCACAATCTTCATCAATAGCCACCTTCTGACCTCGCCCAAGAGGTGTTTCTCCAGCATGGAATTCAAACTCATCCTGCTCCGGAATCCTGAATACAACCTTCTTCGCTCGGCAATCGATGACAGCATGAGACTCCCCCAGCCAATCCATACCGAGAATCACATCGAAACCTGAATTGCCAATTATTATCAGGTCTGCCTTGAAATCCCTGTCCCCAATAATCAAGGGACTCTGCTTACACTCCTGGGAGCAAACGACAACACCGCCACCTGTGGTGATGTTCCAAGCTGTCTGCATATCACTGCACTCCAACTGATGCTGATCCACGAAGCGGGAGGATACGAAAGAGTGGGTCGCCCCGGAATCAAATAGGACATGGGCAGGAAAGGAATGGACTAGGATAATACCTATGATAGAGTCAAAATGTGGGAAGAGATAAATATGTAGGATAATAAGGGATAGGGGAATACTGGTGTGAAAGGAACTACACAAGGTATAATGCAAGATAAACAATAAAGCATGAAATAAATAACACACAATAAAATACAATTATACCTGCAACGACTTCCTCTGCGGTCTCAGCTTCCTCTGCAGTCAGGTTGAAGGCCTGACCTCTCCTCGGGGCAGCGGTCCTCTGACCGACGATCTGATGCTGAGGGGGAAGTGGCGGCCTAGCCTGACCCTGAACTGGCGCTCTTGGCTGAACTGGTCCCCTGGCTGGTGGAGCCAACCCTCTGCGCGGGCACTCCCGCATCATGTGATCAACAGCTCCGCAAGTAAAACACTGACGACCTGCTGTACTACAGTCCCTGCGCTCATGACCCGCCTTGTGACAAAAATCACAGATCACATCCCGCCTCGGAGCCGTAGGTGGGTATGGCGAGGCTCTCGGTGCCGGGGTTGGGACTGTCCTCCTGATTGGCCCTCCAGTAGGCCTAGCAGCAGTAGGGTGTGAGGCAGACTGCTTGATGGCACGCTTCCGTTTGCTTGTCTGTTCCTGGCTCCTGGCAGCTTCTAAGATATCGGGGTAGGAACGAAGCCTCAAAGCAGCCAAGCGATCCTGAATGTCGATATCCAAGCCCAGTAAGAAGCGACGGCCTTTGGCCTCATCATCAGCCACCATAGTCGTGGCAAAGCGGCTCAAACGAGTAAACTCCGCGACATACTCGTCCACGGTCCGATCTCCCTGGGTGAGTGCAACAAACTGCCGCTCCATCTCGTTCCTGATGACATCAGGGAAAAACTTGGTAAGGAAGCTCTCCCTGAAAACGGCCCAGGCGACGGGGCGCTCAAGTCTCTCCATCTCAGATCGCCACCAGATATGGGCGAGATCCACCAGCTGGATGCTTACGACATCCACTCGGTCCACGTCAGCTATCCTGGCAGCGAACAACAACTGCTCAGTCCTGATGAGCCACTGCTCAGCCTCCAGTGGACCTTCAGCTCCCGTAAACTTGTCGAGATGTAGCCTCATGAAATCGGCTACAGTACCCGGTCTAGGTGGCAATCCCCCGGGTGCAGGTGCAAGCGGCTCTCTGTTGGTAGCTCCTAAGGCTGCCCTCATCATCTCGGCATGGTCTCGCTGCATCTGCATCATCTGCTGCGCGAGACGCTCATTTTGCTCTTGTTGCATCTGCAACAGCTGCGCAATGGCGGGCTGATCCGCCTGATCACCTCCAGTCTGGGAAGATGAAGCATTCTTTCGAGCCATATCCTGCAAAACCCAAGACAATTAGGATCCAGATCAAGTTGATAATAAAATTTTTCATGCAATTTCATGGCCTGTCAAATGCTGAGTTAACCCTGACTGAGTCAGGCCTGTCTAATGTATTAGTTAACCAATACATTAGCCAAAATATGGCTCTGATACCACTAAAAACCTTGTCATGCCCCGCTTCCCAAAATACGGAATACGAGTGCATGACGAAGCCCAGCGAATGATCTTAACATCATTCATAAGCTGTAGGATCGACTCAGCATCACAACAAGTATATAACAAGAGAGATATATAAAACCAAGCATGCATGAATACTTTATTAGCAACAGAAACAACTGAAATATGATAAAACATCCAAGTAGTTTCAAGTCTGAATTAAAGTAAACTCGGGAACATCAGCACGTTACAAGTTCTCAAAACTCAAGAAATAATAATAGTCCAAAATAAACAAATAATGCAAGAATTAAATATTCTAATCAGGTCCTTCTCCACATGGAAACTAGAACCTTTGCTCAGCAATTCCCGCAGGCAGCTCGTCCCCAAAGTCTGTTTAGTAAAATATAAACAGGAAACAAGAGGGGAAACAAGAGAAAATGCCCTTAGTGCAAGCTAGGGCCACAAATAGTGAAAGCAAGTACAAGTAAGGAAAAGACAAGAGTTGGAATCAAGAATAAACAGAGTTATAAGAAGTAGTAGGCAAATTCAAAGACTAACTAGCAAGAGGGAAAATCGTAATAACTAGGTTGGATAACATCTGCTAGTTGTGAAACACATGTCAGGTACACCTATAAGGGTATTTAATATCAAGCGACAACCTCAAGTCTAGTGTCATATGTTATTTCAAATGTCAGGTCTCAAATGTCAAGTCCAAGTATCAAGTTCCAGGCTTTAAGTCTCAGGTATCATGTTTCATGTATCATATCATCAAGTATCAAGTGACAGGTGTCAAGTTCAAGTCTTGTAGTTATTACTATCTAGGTAGCACGACATGCATCCATTTTACTACATGGTTGCTACAGTCAAATTAATTGCGCTTAGACCTAGTAATGGAGCCTATAGGACGGTGTACTCAGGCATCAAACAAGCAGGTGATCAACCATGGGCTCTAGAGGTGGCCCCCATAGGCTCTAGAGGTGGCCCCCGTCACCCATGACGTGGCACTTAGTTCTACGTGGCACTTAGTTCCATTTAACATACAACTTTGGGAAATACGGGCCCCCTTCCGAGTACACTTACCTATGTTGTCCACTCTATAGTCTTTCCCTCAAACCCGGCTTGTTACATTTGTTCAGGCAGATTTTGTGTTCTTGTATTTATACAGATGAAACAGGGTTGAAATAATATAATTTAATTCTAAGAAAAATTGGAGATGTCCTATAGGGTGTCCAGCAACTACATATAAAATTTGGGGTCAAGCGCTCGCTGTTTACACCGCTGAAATAATTTGCAAAGTAAATATATACAGCAGTTTTGCAAAACTGCGTCTACTGACACAGCTGCAGTATAACTGCCATAACTCCTAAACCGTAACTCCAAATTCGATCAACTTGGAGTCTATCGATATCTACACATCCAGATCTACATTTCATATTCAGGGCTCGGGCCCAAATTCCAATGATAAAAGGGTCGAAACCGCAAATGAATATTCAGACAGCAACATTCAGAATTTATTTACTAATATAGATTTCATGGAAATATGTAATTTGGTGTCTAAGTTGTTAAGTAGTACAAATACATAATCATGGAGATCAAACAGCAACTAATAAATATTTTTCAAGTCATAATAGTTGCAAGTTCGTCAAGACAATAAATATATATGCGTCTACAAATTTTAGGGCTCCTTAATTCATATGTCTATGTTTTCATGTGTCAAAGGGTAAAAGAGTCCAATAATTATAATTTAAATACAAGGAAATTTTGTGACTCTTAGATTTGTGGGTTTGAAGGTTCAAAATTGATTTACTATGATATTTCAAAGGGAGTCACAATCTAACTATATGTGGTATTTTCAAGAAAACTTGTACTAGAGCAATATAATGTACAAGGTGAATACTTGCCTTAATCGACGATTATAAACTCCGCTTGTGAAGCAATTTAAGAAGAAAAATCCCCGAAGATGTCCTCGAAAAGCGCGTGCAAAAATTGATCGGAGATCACGTTTTCCCTGCACACAGAATCGGCCCGAACAGCAAACAGCAAGTGAGATCGGTTGCGGGTAGAACACGGAATAGCAGAACGATCCAATCAGATCTCTCCTGTGCACCGGATCCAATCCCAGAACTGCGAACACGGGATCAGGATCTGCTGTGGCGAAACACGGAACGGCGATCACGGCGCGAATCTTGATGCGATCTGACGGCGGTGATTCGCTCCCGCCCTTTTCCTCCTTCTTCTTCGTTCGATCTTCTTCTTCGTTCTTCGTTCGACTGAGTAGAGCGCGAGGGAGAGAGGTAATGGCGTGGTGCTTCGTTGGCGGCGACTGCAGTAGCGACGGAGCGACGTCGATGGAGTTTGTGGAGGTGGTGGTGCTGAGGGGGTCGACAAGGCGATGGGGGGGTCGAGGTGGCGAGGCGTTCGAAGGTTGAGGGAGACAGGGGGTTCGGAGTGTTGGGTTCGATGGCGAAGGCGGAGGACGATGGCGGTGGTCTGGTGGTGGTGTGAAGACGAGAGGGAGACGAGGCAGATCGGATGGGTTAAAGGCGATGCGAAGGATACGGAGAAGAGAACGGGGTGATTAGCGGCGGTAGGGAATTAGGGTTAAACAGTAGAGAGGTAATTAGGGTTAGGGTAGGGTTTTATATACTAGGTTAGCGGGTTTGCGGGTTTGAGAGTTTAGGGGATCCGATTCAAAAAGGGCCCAACAGAAGAAATGGTCAAGGAGCACAATAATGGGGATTAGAGAGATAAACGAGAATAATCGGTCTATTTCTCATGAAGAACGGTGCAAGATGGCACACAAATCGAATTTGACAAAAGAACCCACAAATTCGAGTTGAGACCAGAATAATAATTCCATTCAATCAGAAGAAATTACATGATATCAAAAATAGACGAGAGAGAGTACAATAAGGCACAAAACAGTACAAAATACAAATACGGGAAAATAGGAGTTACATAACATGTACTACAAACCTGCATCGTTATATCAGTACGAAGATTTTTCTGGCACATACAATTCAGGTGTAATTCTTCTATAATACTTGCAATTAAAATTTTCGTTTTGTAAAATTCTTTTGATATACGCATCACAAAACTAGATGTCTGCACACCCATGTTACTACACACCTCTTGAGTTATCATATCTAGTTTAGAAATTGTTTTGCTAGGTCCGATCTGCATTTGGTGAATATTAAGGGCACAATTGAGGTTTGAGATTGTTCAGCTAGGTCTTTTCATTCATTGACATTCCAAAAGGTTGATGCAACAAAAAGGGAAACTTTTGAGTAGTCTTGGTCAAGGATCATAAAATGAGTAGGTACCAACAAACTTGTTATAATAGAGTGGCCACTATTGGTTATTTTTTACGTAGCTGAAATGAATAATTGTCGGAAGACAAAACTGAGAAGGAATTAGTAGCATTTTAATGTCTCGGACATAATGCCACAAGCAGTCAGACAATTTCAGTAGATTTGTAGATCTAGGGGATTTGCAGCATTGATCACCAACAAAATCCTCATTTTAATATCAGAGTTCAGACTGTAGGCATTAGTGAGAGGAACTAAAGTTTTTCCTTGTAATAAACATAATATGTTTGCCCCTTAATTTACAAGTAATTATCCAGTCATATACATAAGCTGATATCACCTTATAGTAAACCATAGTCATTATCTTGTAGTTGTAGTTTAATGCTTTGAGGTAGTTATCTTATGACGTAAATTCTTTAATATATGATATTGATTCATGACTGTTGCAGCAAAAATTTGATTACCCGGCGGTTCTTGATGCTGATTGGGTGAATAAATCAATGTCCAAGAAATGGAGAGACTATAAGGTTGAGCTTAAGGCAAAATATTATGACGAGAACCGAACAATGGCTGAGAACACAAGAGTAGTCCCGAGAGGTGTCGTGCGTGCTGATTGGGAATTTCTATGCCATTTTTGGAATACACCTGAAGGGAAGGTAATTAAAAAATTGTAGTATATGATGCAATATATTTTGATATGATATATGGCTTATTAAATCTTATTGTCTGTGTAATAATTTTATATTATGTGCAGAAGAGAGCTAAAAGAGGTCGTGCAAGTAGGGATGCACAGGACGTGCTGCACACTGCAGGAGGTACAAGCTTTGCACGGCGACGCACAATAATGGTATATCTAAGTGTTTTGTTCTTCACTATAAACTCTTTAAACTTCCATACAGGACCTTGCATTTATGTTGACTGGCATTTAGTTCTTCAGCTAGTCAATTGCACAATTGTCACTAGCTTTTGTTCTTTCCAGTTTAAGTTGGCAAATTATATTGACTTCATTCTTCATAGTCACTTGTTTAAAATTCTTCCAGTGATATGTATCAACTATTTTCTTACAAAAATAAAAAGTTTATTAAGATATTCATCTGCTCTATTTGTTCTACTAGATTTGTAGAGAATCAAACAGGATCAAGTGATATTGCTGGAACTATATGTCTAGTCTCGACCCATACAGTAGATCTTTAGCTAAGAAGTAATAAGCATGGTACATAGTTCATTTGGAACCCACTCATTAATTACCTGTAGTCTCCACGCATACAGCGGATCTTTGTCTTCATTCTTTAGCTAAGAAGCATGACTAGGACAAGTTAACAAAGACAGTTCAACATATTATACCAGCAACATGTTATACCGACCCGTGAAAAGTAATTAACTACTATAATTGTTGTGTCGCATATGTGCATATGATGTAAAGCGTCCAAGCAACATTAGTTTCAAACAGGAGTAATGCTTGATACATTCTTAAGTTGATTTGGGAGTCATTCAAGTGAAATTCACTTTGAACACATTTCCTTGAGAAGTTGTGCATATATTTTATTCTTGTCTAGTTTCTTTGAAGATGTTAATGTTACCTAGTTTCTTTGAAGATGTTAATGTTATATACAGAAGTATCTTTCATTTACTTCTGTATATATGTGTGTATTCTTTTAACTATTCAAAGCATATATATGTATTCAGTTTAATGAAGAAAGAAAGAAATGATTCCCTATGTATTCTAATATATGTAGGATGTGGAGCGAGGAGGTGCGGATCAGTACGGCGATTTAGATTTCTTCGACGCAACCCACATGAACTCACAAGGCGTATTTCCGTCCTCAAAGGCAGCGACGATATCGGTAATAATTTTTCTATCTTAAATTTGCTTATTTTATGTGTAATATGCCTTAATAATGAATTTGGATATTTTTTTTAAAACAGGCAACTGCTCGAAATAGGTATGTCGTACTATCATCCGCTCCCACCGCCGGCTTTCCCACAATACCGGTCGATATAGTGCAGCTTCAACACCAGGCGTTGGCCGAAAACATGGGTCCGGAGCGTAGTGGCCGTGTGCGTGGGAAGGGGTTAGGACCAACACCCTCTCGTGCTCATGCTTCTTCATCATCACAGCCGGATCCTAGAGATGAGAAGATAGCTAATCTAGAGGCAACAGTCGCAGAGCTTAAGGCAACAGTTGCACATATAGCACAGATGATGAGGGAAACAAATGTTCAAAACCCATCTAACATACCGAGACAGGTTAGAAATTATATACAGTATTGTTCTTATCTAATTGTGTCTATCAATTGCTTAGCATTAGCATTTTATACGAATCTGACTAATTGTGTGTACCAATCCGACTCAAGGCATCTTTCATACTTATTTCTTATACAGCATGATGTTAGAGACCCGACATCATCCAGTCGTCCGAATGAAGAGGAAGCCGACGACCTTGGTGATCCCGTCGACGACATCGCTAGACGTACACTGTAGGCTTGTATTTTCTCAACTTTTAGGTATTACAATCTTATTAGCTTCACTTCTTTATGTATTACAGCATTTTCTATTAAAAATATATTGTCTATTATTAAAAATACATTTTCTATTAAAAATACATCTTCTGTTCTTCATCTAACTATGCCTAGTATTAAACTCATGCACTAAATGATCTGCTCAATTCTTATATTCAATTTTCCATTTAAGGTTTTGGGCCCGCATTGAAAGCTTCCACTGCCATTCTCTAATTTGAATGGTGAATTATTTTACTACTGTGTTTTGCTCTTCATTTCAGCTACATGTTCTTAGTATATTGCTGTATATCCGGTATGTACGGTAAATAGTTTACTCCATAAATAAACTATTTATGGAGTGTAAACAGATAATTTTTCTATTAGGTAGTCCAGTGCGTATGTTGTAGCAATTTATCTTTACATTGAGATTTCGTGTCAAATTCGACAATACTAATGGGTTGTCAATCTAAATGAGAATCCAGATATTCTTTAGTACACATGCATATTCCAGCTGCACATTATTGCTTTGAGGTTGGATCATGTAGGACTCTGTGATAATGGAGGGGATCAAGATTCTGTGGATACATGTTGCAGTTTGTTAGGGTTAAAATATGTGACCAGCTAAATGAAGTTTGGTACATGTTTTTAGATGTTTGTGGTTTTTTTTTCTTATCTTCAATCTGATCAACTTAGGCATCAAGTTGCTTATGATCTTAGGAGGAACAGATCATTTAGTGCATGATTTACTGGAGCATGTGCTTTTGTTTCAATAACGATATATACTAATTAGTTGTGGGAGATTAGTTAAGTGTAAATTAATGCGTTGTCGACTAAAACTGGCAGTACTCCATAAACATTTGGTCACCATTTACAATCATAATAACAATGCACGTACATAAATTAACTAATTTAACTAACGCTCTGATGGATCGTTGGATATGATACTGGATCTTAAAGATCAAAATTCCATTGTATCCAAGTTGAGATTAGTGTTTAAAATGGTGAACCAGAGCTAGGTACTGTTTGGTACATAATAAACTCGAAGCCATGTGACCTGATGAAACTATCAATCTATACAGGCATTAATAAAAAGCATAAACTGAAAAAGAGAAGCATCAGCGAGACAACGACTGAAAAAGAGAAGCATTAGCTGCAAGTATATATGTCTTAATCTTCATATATGAAAGATGTAGAATAAGAGTACTTTTCATTTAACAAGATTATGCTTAAAAACTAGTTGTCTTAATTTCAGCGAATTTTTCTCTAACTATAGAATTTGTTCTTGTTCGTTTTGCAGGATTACCATCCGAGAGTTCTCACTATTGTTTATCAATCTTTGTATTGACTAGGAAGCACTGGGATCTTGTTGAATGATTGTAGAATTTTATGTGATCTATGTTAATGAAAGAACTTTATGTTTATGAAAGAACTTTATGTGATCCATCTTGTTGAATGGTTGGAGTTCTCACTATTGTTTATGGAAGAACTTTATGTGATCTATATTTTGAAGTTGAAAAAACTTTGAAAGATGTATATATAGTACTATGAATGAAAGATCTTTGTTTTATAAAAGTTTGAAGGAGTCTTTGTTTGATTATTTGTGAGTTTGAAGGAGTCTTTGTTTGATTATTTGATTATTTGTGGAGTAGTGGAGTTTGTGATAATTTGTGGAGTAGTATAGTTTGTGATAATTTGTGAGTTTCAATAATATGGTTATAATTCTATGGGTTTCATAATTTGTGGAGGAGTGGGAAGCAGGTATAAAACAGTGGGAAGCAGGAATTAAACATACCCCGGCGTTTACCAACGCCGGGGTATGTTCAATAACGGTAAGTTTTTTTTAAAATTCAAAAGTACAACCCCGGCGTTTCTTAAACGCCGGGGATTCATCACAACATGGCCGGCGTTCATTTGCGCCGGGGATTCGAATAAGATTCCCCGGCAGCGGTATGGACGGCACTTGCGGCGGCGCTTCATGAAACGCCATAAACAATTCCCGGGCGTTTATAAAGCGCCGGCCATTATGGTTCAAAAGCGCCAGCCATTATGCTTCGAGCCATCAGTCGACTGTTCACAACGGAAATCTAATATTATTAGCCCACTAACAATTTATAATAGGTTCTCAACCGATCTAACATCATTCATATGCAGATATCTAGAGTTCTTCTCGGAGATTCAATTTTCATCCATCCGTACATATATATATTCAACATCCAATTAATATAAACATTCATATTGTTCTCATATGACGTACACAAATCAAAGAGAAACAAACAAAACAACCAAACAATTATATCTACTCATCTACAACATACACAAACAAAATAAACAAAACAATGTCACTCACCTTAGGAATGAAGAGATCCAACAAGAAAGCCCCTCTTTTGTGAGATCCAAAATCCTCCTCTTTAATCACCAAGAAAATAAAAGATATAATAAAACTTGTGTTGTGCAGCGAATGACGGCTGCACGCCCTCTTTTATACAGGTCGAAAATAAGAATTTAGGGTTTTAGAAATACATTTGCAAAATAGTCCTTCCAAAATATAACTTTACATATATAACCTTTTCTTAGTTAAAATAGGTTAACTAAATCAAAACCAAATCAATATTTTTATCACTGAGTTGTCCAACGATCCAGAACAGCCCAGTAAATAAGAAAAATCCGGATTTACTACTCAGGGTGGCAATTTTGCACAAAAGCTCTCCCTTTTGTAATATTTGTAAATACATCATAAAATATTCATAAAAATCCAGAAAAATCAGAAATAATATCTAATAATGTATATGATATTTTTCAATAAAAATATCTGACCTTGACCTTCCAGAAAAATATTTGCACAAGATTCTACATAAATTCCATATTTGTAAAAATACCCCCTTTTTGTTTAAATCTTCACCAAATCGACTTAAATAAAATCTAAATATATTTAAATTTAAATGATAACCATGGAGAACCAAAATATCAGTAAAAACGAATTTTCATAACTGATTTCAGAATCAAACGGCTTTTTACATAAAAGCCCCTCTCTGTCGAGGTATTTATAAAAATAGTTTCTCTACTCAGAAAAATTCCAAATTTTAGAATATACTCCATTATAATTAGGAGAATTTACTAAAAATATAAAATTGGTTATTTACACCAAAATAATTTGCACGTGTTTCGTACGTGTAAAAGAGATAGATTTTAAAGAAAATATTTATTAAATCTCCAGAAAATTATTTTAATTCGTTTTCAAATCATTAAAATAATATTTGAAAATACGGGGTTCTACAGTTAGATGATAGATTAGTTTAGTCCACATTGAATATTGTATTGATTTAGTATTCTCTTCTCTCCTATATATAGGAGACGTATTGTACTCAGTTTATTTAATCAATAAAGAAATATTTTCCTATTTCTAATTCTAACCGTTTCTCTTTTAATTATTTCTGCCACATGAGTAGAAATTTTTAAAAAAATATTATTCCACTTGGAACTTTCTCTAAAAATATATATTATTCGAAAATGAGACAACTCACTTAGGTTCTGTGCGTCTCCTCTTGAAGATTTTCTCCTAATTAACCAACCAAGCCTAGATAGATGAGGAGATTTCATCTTGGTGTCAAAAAAACTGAATGCAAAAAAGTCTAGATTTGAGTTAGGAAATTCATGAAAATACTTTTATCAATATCTGAGGTCAGTGCCTCACTGGAGTTGTAAGTCAAGACAGTTGACAAATATGAAACCTTAAATGAGAGATTTCATTATACATGTCAGGAAAAGTATATGAAAATAAACCTAGATTGGAAATAGGAAATTCAATGCAAATACAGTACGCAATTCAGTGAGGAAGAGACTTCTATGACACTAGGACTTTATATTAGCACAAAATTTGACGTAAGAAGCAAAGATTTATGTAACTTATTTCTTAAAAATAAAAAAATAAATGACATCCTTCTTTCACTATTATATATAATTGAAAATTTAATTATTTTTTTTCTCATTTTATATTTTTTAATATATGGTAGGACTTATACACCCATTTCCCAACATGTAAGGGGAAATTTTTCTCTTACCTTGGATTAGGAGCAGTTTGAATTTAAATTTTGTATTTCATTTAACTTAACGTGAGGATCGGGTTTGATAAGAAATAGGTAATTTTGTTGGAACAGAGGAATTTGAATTTTTTTTAAAGATAAAATTTTGAATTTTGTTGGAGGACTGCTTTTGGTCCTACGACAACTTGATGTTTTAAGAAGAGAAATTTTCTTAACCAGGGAAAATGTTGAGAAAAGAGGTAGATAAGACTTCCACCTTGATTTAGGAAAGTCATGCAAATATTTTTATGAATATCCGAGGTCAGTGCGTCATTGGTGATGTAAGTCAAGACAGTTGACAAATATGAAACCATAAACGAGATATCTCTTTTTCATGTCAGGGAAAATATATGGAAAAAAACCTAGATTGGAAACAGGAAAGTAAAACCTAGATTGAAAATAGAAAATTCGATGCAAATACTTCAAATAATACTCAAGTCAATGAAGATATAGGAAGAAGGGAGGAACTTCATACGAGACAGACATTGGACTTATATCAGCACAGAATTTGATGTAAAGAGCAAAGATTTATGTAGCTTATTTTTGAAAAATAACAATACATGGCCTCCTTCATTCACTAATATATATAATTGAATATATAACTTTTTTTACCCATTTTCTAAAATTTGATATAAGGTAGGGCTTATTCCACCCATACCCCCAACATATTGTTGGGTTTATGTCTTGCATACGAGATTGGATAAGAAAATGATAAGACGATAGAGAGACAAAGGCAATTGGAAACGGAGTGGAGGCAAGAGACAGTCAGCAGAAGGCAACAGTGGGGTTGCGGTCGACTGGACCTTGGGGTCGGTCGACCGCTCTACTGCAGCGAGACAACGGTCGACTACACGGTCGCCCGGTTTGCTCTCGTGTGGACTTCAGAAGGTTGCGGTCGATCGTACCTTGGGGGTAGGTCGACGACAGCAGCGCTGATGGATTTTCAGATTTGAATCTAGGTGATTCGTGAATAGTCCAACTCGCTCTTCAAATTGGATCGTGTGGCTCCTATCGTAGGGTTATCTCTTGTGTACTATCCAGTGGCTATTGTAACAAGATATTAACTTAGGGTTTATCTCTAGATCTATATAAACAATTGTAACGGCTCATAGATCTATGTTGATTCTATTTGTGCCGAATAGAAGAAGAGAGTACTTCATCTGAGAGGGTGAGAGAGTTCTCCATTGTAAGCAACATCAAGTTCCATTTGGCATGAGAGAGGGTCGTGGTGAGAATTGTAATATTCTTGTATCTTCTCTAGTTGAATAATATCTCGGTTTTTCCTTCCCCAGATTAAGGCGAAAGCCCCAACCAGGACAACTCTTGTGTGTATTGTGTGTTTGGTGTGATCTAGTCTTGCTTGGTGGTTTGTATTGATTGTGTCAAAGACTCAACAAGATCCTTATAATTTCCTAACGCATAGAGGAGAAAATTTTCTTTTACCTTAGATTGCAGCAGTTTGAATTCATTTTGCATCGCATTTGACAAATGTGAGCATCAAGTCCCATAAGAAGTAGGTAATTTTTGTAAGGACAGAGGAATCTGAATTTTGTTTGAGTCAAAATTTTGAATTTTTTTGGATGGCCCTATAACGACTTGATGTTTTAACAGGAAAAATTTTCTTAATTGCGACCAATGCAGAGAAAATGTTGATATATCCTTTTATTTGAATATTTTATCATTGTAATTTTCTACTCTTTCTATCTCAACTTTTACTCCGATTTTCATATCACGGATTTGAAAAAGAGGTACTCAGAGTTTCTCTCTCTAGAAAACCCTAGAGAGAGAAACTCTCAAAAACAAAAACAAAACTCACGGCCTGACGGCGTCGTCGATCGGGGAGGGGGGAGGAGTCTCTCGCCACCTCTTCCTCCTCCTCCTCCTCCCCCCACCCACTTCTGCTATCGGTGCGGAGTAGTGTTCGACAGAGCTCCGTCTAGGGTTTCGAGAGTTCGGATCTCGTAGATGCAGCCGGCGCAATGCAACCCACGGCACCAAGTGGCTGTAGAGTTGTGGGTGTTGCGGTGTAGGGTGACATAGCAGCGGCGTCGAGGGTGGAGCGTGGTCGAGGTGGCGTGGATGGCAACCAATGGCGATGGTAAGTGTTTTCATAGGGGTTGGAGGTGTTAGCGTCCGACGGTGCGTTGGGTGGCTGACGACGGAGAGGGGTTGCTGGCTGTGTGGTCAGTGGTGGCCATTCGGTGGTTTGGTTTGGCTTCATCGAGCGGCAGATAGGCCAACGATGAAAGGTGGATGTGGGCTGTCTGATTCCGACGGCGGGTGGGCAACAGAGAGAGTTGGCCAGAGTGGAGGTGGTTTCGATGGCAAGGTCGAGGAGCGGAGGAGGGTGACGGAGGCCGGGGGTGGTCGGAGAAGAGGCAAGGGCTTGAGATGTTCTTGAATCCGGATCCACTAGGAGATTTGGGGATTCGGAACGGGAAATTGATTTGACTGGGGAATTTCTACTTAGATTTCGAAATTCCTCAAGACTTTCAGGGGAAGGAGTGGTAGGAGTGTCAGTGGTGATGCTACTAGGGGCTGATATTGTCCGGATAGAGTGCATTAAGGCTCATTCTAGGGTTCGTCGGAGTGGTGCATTCGCTTAGCTAGCCGGAGGTTTTGCTTTAGCTTGTTGAATTCCTAAATAGAGTTAGGCTCGATAAGGTACGGAGTTGGGCCTAGTTGGACATAGGGAGCAAAGAGCGTCGCTGTGTCGGGAGGCGCATTTCGGTGATGTCAAGAGTGGCATCATTGGAGATACGGCGGAGCTGACGACGGGGTTGGAGTTTGTTTGGTGGAGCCATCAATTTATGACAAAGAGGTGTGGAGGGGCGACGGATGTGTACGACAAGAATTCTTAGAGGAGTGGAGGTGAGCACGAAATCGACGATGGTAGATGCAGAGAGGGGAAGATGAGACAGATTTAAAAATACAAATTTGAATTTCGAATTATGATTGTGATGCTCAGATTTGAATTTAGAGTTTTTGTTCGAAATTCAAAGTTGAATTGGAGGAGTGGAGGGGGAGATTCCTTGATTTTCGAATTTTAATATAGATTTTTGAAATTCAAATTTCAGGCAAGGAGTGTGAGGAGATTGTTCTGGGGAAATTTGAAGTTCAAACTAATTCGGTTAAAATTCAAATTACTTTTTGTGGACTGCTCGGCGAGTTCAAGCGGCTCAATTTCGGTTGAGAACAACGACTACTATTGAGAGTTGGATTTGACGCAATCGAAAGACGGTGTCGCAGTAGGGTTGGATTGGCGGATACACGACAACAACGTCGTGTGGAGAGGAGTTAGTATGCCAGCAAGAGATGGTGGCTGTGGTTGTTGCCAATGTGGACGTTTGAGGGAATGTTGAGGGAGTTTCGGGGGTGGAGTGATTTCAAGAAGGTTTTTTGAATCCCACATTAGACTTGTGGGGAATCCTTATTACTATTGGGAGTGATAGGTGGGAGAACAAGGTACAGAAGTAGCATCTGCAAGTTTAGCTAGGGAGGGACTAGTTAGGGATGTAGGTTTAGCTTTGTAATTGTTCTCCACTGTTCCGTTTAGGAACGGATAGATGTAATATTTTTGTACTACCTGCATCGTTAATTTTTTATTAATGAAGCAGTGATGAGGTCACATTTTTTCTCTAAAAATATCATACTTTATTAAACACCCAATATCCAAGTACATATGGAAGATTATATCTTCCCATCTCCCATTTTTGTGCAACCTGTTGTCGAGAGGGTAAATCTGGAACCAGACATAAATGGATTCAAACTGCAAATGGATGTCGGGGAGGCAAGGTCTGCAACCGAATGTCCAGAAGGCAAACTGCAATCAAATGTCGTAGAGGCAATTATGCAACTTGACAGGCCTCCAGTTGGACACCAACGAGGCGAACCAACAACAAAAATGAATTTTTCTGCTTTAATAACCCTCACTTTTGTTTATTTTTAAATCGTATATATAATTATTGTATCTACTTTACAAATTATTTATGACATTAACTTATTATACAAAATTATTTTATATTGTCTAGACTTTTAACTAAATTTCATGCTCATATATTTTTCCAACTTTTAACCAATAGTCTTCTCTTAAATTGCTAATTTAATTTTTATCATGTAGTACTAGTTCAGTTTGCGATTTTAATCATTCTACCGCTTATTACTTTGATAAAAATTTTGATTACCAAGCATATTAATAATTTATCTATCGACTATGTTTCTATTTATTCTTCCCAATTGTGATGTTTTCCAAATTATTTCACAATTAATAACTTAATTTATATTTTTTACTTTCATCTAATACTTTACCTAATGTTATTTTTATGAAAATTTCTCTCAATCTATCCTATCTTTTATGGTCACATTTCTTTTCTTATGCTATTTTTCTAGTTTTCTTGCTCCGTTCTTATAAATTTTTTATACTCATAGTTTTCTTTAAAAAGGTTACCTTACATATTTTTATACTACATTTATTTTCTTAATAGTTGCAGTTTTCAGTATACAATAATGATATTTTTTGGGCGTGTACAAAATACAACTTGTACCCTAGTAAGTTCTGAGGACAGAACTGTTCTAAGGGAGGGAGAGTGTAACACCCCGCAAAATTGGGTAATGACAATTTTGTCCTCGTGCGTTACGCACATGCATTTTGTACCGTTACAAGTAATATTCGTAACATATTTTTATATAAATATCATACGTATCTTATATTCTGATTATTTATAAGTTTTCCGTTTTCCTAAAACACATTTCAATTCTATTTTTAGCCAACTCAAACATTTATTTTAATCTTTGTGTTTTACGTGCATTGCACGTGTTTTCAATACACGTGTCGATTACATATATTTTCCGTTACATGAAATATCTGTAACATTGTTACATATACAAGTTTTGTATTTTGGCTCTTTTCATTCTCCCAAATTAATTTTAATATTTTTATGTGCATTGCATGTAAATTTTTCTGTGCATTTTATTTCTAAAATTTTCTAAAATGTCATGCACATTTCTTTCTCATTTTATTTTACATTTTGTTATTTTTATCTTATTAAAAACTCATAGGCCTAAAGTTTATTTTAAATCCTACTAAGTTAATTAAAAAGAGAAGTCACTAATTAAAAGAAAAACCCATTAGTTATTCTACCTTTTTTTTAATAAACACTTTTAATCCTACACTTGTCATGTAACAACATGTACAATCAAATAAATAACAAATACCTAAATGAGAGAGTGTGCACATGTGGAAAATCCAAGGGTTGACCAATTCATGAAGGAATAAGAAGAGGTGAGGGTTTGTGTAGTATTGGTAAGTGGGTGATTAATTTTGATAATGGGCATTTATATTTTGGGTAATAGGTGTCTCTTCATTTACCCATTTAACCCTATAAATACCACTCCCTTTCTTCATGAAATCTTGCACCAAAAATCAAAAGAAACAAAAGATAAGAAAGTGAGGAAAAGAAAAGGAGAGTTATTTGAGTTTTTGCTTGGAGGAAGGAAGGCTTGCTAGGAGAAGAAGGGAGTCTCATTCTTAGAGCTAGGTGCAACTTCTAAGAGTTTTCTTCTACATTAGAATCTTCATTGAGGTGGGTGTCTTCTTGAACTTTCTAAAATTTAGTATTATGCATGTGTAGGAAAATTGATATCTAAAATTGTTTATACATATGAGTAGTGGTTAATTTGTGATGATGATATTTAAATGAAGTGCATGCTAATTGAAAGATTATCTTGTAGATAAGTTGAAATGATGTTGTTTGGGTGCATGGTAATATATTATGATTATATTAAATGAACTGGATATGAATTTACACACAAAGTTGCTAAATCATGCAAAGAAATGTACTGTTTTGAATTTTGTTTGCACATCAGAAAATTGTATTCAATAAGATTGTTGGAATATAGAACTAAAACTTTTTGGGAACATCTTGTATGTGTCAGGAACATCTCTTTAAAATTTCATAAGATTTGGAGGTCGTTTACTATTTTAACAAAATCTAAACTCAGAACTAGTTAGTAGTTGACCGGTTGCTGGAAATCTGTACATATTTCAGTTTTTTATCAACTCAGCATTGCAAATGATATAATTTGAGAAAAGTCAAAACTAAGAAATTATAGTAGACTCGTTAACATTTCTGAAAAGTCTAAGAAATAAAATTTTTAAAAAGAATTAAATTTTATATGAATTTTACAAGACTGTACAGTGGCAGTATTTCAGTATTTCGACCCTACTGTATATTTTGAAGAGTTCAGGGTTATAGATACATTATTTTGAGAAAACTTATAACTAAGAAATTGTAGTAGACTTGTACACCTTTATTTTGATATAAATAACGCAAAGTTTCATGAAGTATATGATTTTCTATGACTTTTACAAATAGCATGAAATGCTGTTTTCTGACTTTGAATTTACTGTTTTGCAAATGATACTTAAACGAGGTGATTGAAAATATATTCTCGCCGTTTTAAGTTATATTTTGGGAAAATAAATCATATTCATGCTTAGATGAGATGTGAACTCAATAAATAAATATATATATATATATATATATATATATATATATATATATATATATATATATATATATGGTTAATGATGTTAGGAATTGGTTTAATATATATATGGTTAATGATGTTAGGAATTGGTTCAATGATGGATCTAAGAGATTATGTTTTGATCTTAATTAACTTGTATTGAAAATGTTTTGATGAATATGAAAAGTGTATTGTGAAAATGAATAGGTTGAGATTGTACTTATTGATGAATAAATAAAAATGAATGAAAGAATTTGAATGAATTATGAATACATGAACATGAGTTATAAGGGTATGAGTACCCCAAGTTGTTGAATATGGAAAGATGTTGATTCTAGAGGCTTAGTGATACCTAGGAACCAGCAAAAGTAATGGAAATGAATAATTGGTTTTTTTTTAGAAGTGGCCAATATGGGTTGTCGTTCTCGGTATTTTTGTGTAAGACCGGTAGGAGGGTAAACTAGCTCTAGGTGGTATTATTTATTCATGTTTAAACTTAAGAATTAGGCATTAAGTGGGGATGTAGTAAACTTGGGCAAACGTGAGTGGAGGGCCTCTATATAGTCGGGCGGTGGATTCTGGGACTGTGGTTGCTTGCGTTGGAAGCGACCCTTAATTAAACCTGGGATTATGATTGATCGGACGGTGGATTCCGGGATCATAATTAGTAGGGTAGATAGTAGGTCATACTCCAGTGTATATGCGTATACCGGGGCTAGAGGGACACTTGCGGGATGTTTGCACGACGATGATTCTGTATAGTCGGGTGGTGGATCTCCGGGACTGGAATCCATACTCGTGGAATGTCTAAACTTTGTTTTACTAGTGGGTAGTTATCATGGCGAGGGATTAAACCCTTTAATGTGGAGTACATAGATGCTTACCCTCGGACCTATGTAGTATGGAATGCATAGAATACGAACCAGTATGCATTAGTGTCATTGTAGTATAACAGCTGCATTTAGGCATTAAGTCATATTATACACTGACATGTTTAGGATAGTCACTCTTTTATATGCATTCAAGTTTGTATTTGTTAAAGTAAGAGATTTCGTTATAATACAATATAGAGATGATTGCTATTTATAACATTGGGTCGGTTGTAAGCAACTGACGTGCCCACAGATATTCAGTGCAGGGCTTGATTGGATTGGCAAGGACTTAAAGATGGTTGATGACAAAGATTATATTCATGATTAAAGCAGCTGATATTAGAGTTGTATTTCTACCAGGTTATGCCATTCAGACTGAAGAATGCATAAGCCACCTATCAGAGGCTGGTGAACAATGTATTCAAAGAGCAGATCAGCTGGAATATGGAGGTGTATGTTGACGACTTGCTCTTCAGGAGCCTTGGAAGGGAAGACCACGTCAAGGATCTTGAGGAAGCCTTTGGTGTCCTGAGAAAGAATAATTTAAGGTTGAACCTGTCGAAGTGTGCATTCGGTATGTCCTCCAAAAAATATTTCAGCTTCATGGTCAGCTAATGGGGAATAGAGGCAACCCAGAGAAGATTCAGGTCATCCTAAATATGGATTTCCCAACAAGCGTCAAAGAGGTTCAAAGGCTCACGGGTCGGCTAGCAGCAATCGGACGCTTCTTGTCAAAGTTCGAAGAGAAGGACTATCAGTTGGGGGGGGGGGGGGGGGGGGGTCCCAGCAACTAGCCTTCATCCAACTGAAGGAATACCTCATCAACCATCCCCTACTAAGCAAGCCCAAACAGGATGAAGTCCTATACCTCCACTAGTCGTATACTCTCAGCGCAGTTCTAGTCTGAGAAGAAGATGGGGTACAGAAGACAATTTACTATGTAAGCAAGGTGTTTCATGATGCCAAACTCCGTTATGCCAAAATAGAGAAAATAGCCATTGCTTTGGTTATGGCGGCACGGAAGCTTCGCCCTTACTTTTAGGCCCACTCCGTTCAACCAACCTCTGAAGCAAGTCCTTCATAAGCAGGAGAATTCCGGACTACTGATCAAGTGTTCCATCGAGCTGAGTCAACACAACATCAGTTACAAGCAAAGGACTGCCATCAAGGGTCAGGCACTGGCCGACATCATCACAGAATGGACCATCTCGGAGCCATCCGAATTTAGGGAGGAAATGCACATATGGAAGCTTTATGTGGACGGATCCTTTTTTGGAGAAGGAAGCAGAGCAAGTGTGATACTTCAGAGTCTGGATTAGTTTGTCCTTCAGTACTCTTTACGCCTAAACTTTTGAGTCTCTAATAATGAGGCAGAGTACGAAGCCCTAATCGCCAGACTGGTCCTAGCTCATAAAGCGAAAGCAAAATGTGTGAGTGCCTTCAGCGACTCTTAACTAGTGGTAAATCAAATCACAAGGGTGTATGAAGCCCGAGACGCCCGCATGATTCTGTACTTGGCCCACGTCAAGTTGCTCTTAGCAGGCTTTGAAGAGGCCTCGATCACTCGCATCCCTCGAGAGGAGAATAGCCAGGCAGATGCCCTATCCAAACTAGCATCGTCCTCTTTCGAATGTCTAGATCGTACCGTGCTTGTCGAAGTCCTTATCTGACCAAGCATTCATATGGAGGATGTTGAAGTCCTTTCCATCGGGCTTAAGACACGCTCGGCTACATGGATGGACCCGATTGTAGATTTCCTTTAAAAAGGGATCTTAATGGAGAAGGCAACTGAGGCACCAAAGGTACAAGTCAGAACAGAAAGATATGTGCTCATCGAAGTGGTCTTGTTTAAGCGAACATACACTATGATCGACGGGTGACCATACCTCTGATGCCTAGGTCCCCAGGAAGCTCAATATGCCATTAGGGAGATGCACAAAGGAGCTGGTAGCTTCCATATTGGAGCAAAATCGCTCGCAAGAAAGATCTTGATACTACTAGCCAACGTTGCTATAAGATGCACATGAACACGTCCGTCGATGTGACCCCTGCCAGAGGTTCTCCTTGATTAAGCACGGTCCCCAGGACTAACTCATGCCAATGTCAAGTCCGGACGCCTTCGATATGTGGGGAATGGACCTAGTCGGGCCCTTTCTCAAGGAAACATGATAAAGAAAATTCCTCATCGTGGCCATCGACTACTTCACTAAGTGGATCGAGGTTGAACCACTGACAACAATTACAGGATATAGTTCAGCCTTTTCTTCTGGAAGAACAATGTTTGCAGATTCGGGATCCCTCGAATACTTATTTCAGATATCGGGACTCAGTTCTTCAGCAAGGGATTCCAAAAGTTCTACACCGACTTAGGGATCCAGCAGAGATTATCCTCTATCTCACACCTTCAATCTAATGGTCAAGCCGCAAATGCTAATCACCAGATCCTAGACTACCTCAAGAAGTGAATAGATGAGTCACCCAAGGGACTCTGGGTTGAAGAACCCCAAGTGTCCAATGGTCGTACTAAACAACAAAGAGGATACCAATGGGAGAATCGCGACTCAATCTGACATTTGGAACAAGAGCGATAATCCCCTTGGAAATCGGGCTACCTTCGCCTCGAGTGATGACCTTCAATGAAGATCTGAACTCGAAAGGCCTCAGGGTGAACATTGATCTTTTCCAAGAAGTTCGGGAGAAGGCAGCTGTCAGGAGGAGCATCTACAAACAGAAAGTGGAACACTACTAGAATTAAAAAATTCAACATGCCTATATTAAGGAGGGAGACTTTGTCCTGAGGAAACCCAAGATCTCTGAACCTAGTAAGAAAGGGAAGCTCGCTCTGAACTGGGATGGCCCTTACAAGGTCTCCAAAGTTATTTGCCCTGGGATGTACCGACTAAGACCAGGGGGCAGGGAGATTAAGAGGACCTAAAATGCAGAACACTTGATGAAGTTCTATAAGAGTGCCTAACGCTCCACCAACTTCAGCAAAATTGTAATAAGGCTTTCAAAAGCCCCCGAATATAATAAATGCTCACCGAAAGGCACCCAATTAAGTTTATTCTCATCGCTGAGTAAATTTTTTATTTCAAACTCAACATGCTCCCAAATTTCCACAGACACGTGTTAACTTCGCTTGGCCTCATCCTTCGGCATGGAGCCACACGCGAAAAACTCACTAACTTTTTGCTTCGCGCCACAACCTGTTAAGTTCCAAAGATAAAAGTCTAGAGACTCCGCACACACTGCCTCAAGTTTGAAAAATAAAAATTTTTATTTCCCTCATACTATTACATGCTGGGAAAACTGAGGGTTAAATACATATTGTTACATTCGGCACAACCGAAGAACTACGCCAAGATATAAAAAGACATGACAAGTGGTAGGGTTCACCTAAGGAACCTCTTCGGTGGGAGCGCAACCCCTTGGACACACGTGAACCAACTCAAGACCAATTGATCTGGTTTGTACCTCAATCGGCCGATCATTCCCCTCCCAAAAGCTAGCCATGCTGAACAATCCAGTCACTCCACTTTGGGTGGCTCCAACCGGAAAATCGAAGACGGGGCTTGGACGGATGTCCAACCACAAGGAAGATAGGTGGCTCATGACCCTGCTCCTCCGAACTCCACCTTCAATTGGTAGAAGTCCAATTCCTTCTCCACCAGCATCTCTTAAAGGAAAGAGTCTACCGAATGCATAGCGCCCTTCGAGGAGGGAGGTCAGGACGACCCGCCATGGAGAGCTACAAGGGCCCCGGCTTTCCTCAAGTCACTTTTGACCATTGCATTTTCCCGAAGAGCGAGTTCCAAGCTCACTTGATGTGACCTTCGAAGATGGTACGAGAATGCCGCCTCCCTATCCTTCGACTCCTTGTTCTGGCAAGCCAAACTCGACTCCACATTTTGTAACCTATTTCTAAGGTATTCAAGCTCGACATCTTGAGGGTCGACAGAAGCGCGTTCGATCATCTAGCAAGAATGGAAAACCCCACATTACATCAAGCACTACATACTTAGCTAATTCTAAATACCACGAAACACTACACGTGAAAAAGCTCAAATTGTGACGTTCAGCCCAAAAAATTACTTCCATTTGATTTCATCAAAATCTCATACAAAAGGCGATGGCCAGCCCGCAGTTGGAAAAAAAAACTACCTACTGCTTAGGAGAAAGAGGCACCTCTTCATCCTCGGCAATGGCAACCTCAGCAGGGACCTCGGCTGGGTTGGTCCCTACATTAGGTGGTCAGGCTTCCTTTCCCTCCAGGGGAATCTCCCAAGGTGTTGGGAGGCCTAGTCGAAATGCATGAAGTAGGAGTGTAACATCCTAGATTTTTAAATAATGTTTTTGAGATTAATAAATGAATTAAAATGAATTTTGGTGACTTAATAAATATTTTTTCTGAAATTTATCTTTTTACACGTGCAAAACACGTACAAATATTTTTCTGGGAAATTCAAAGTTATAGATTATTTTGGGGGAATATATTAATTATTATTAGGTATTAATTTTGAATTTTCTGTATTTTTCTGATATTTATTTGACCTGTTTACAAATATTACAAAAAGAAGGGTTTTTGTACAAAATTACCACTTGGAGTGAAAACTCCAGATTTTCGGATTTTTGGGCTGAGCATGATGCCTAATCAACTCAGAGGTAAAAAGTTTACTTTTTTTTAATAGATTTGGTGTATTTTTCAAATTTCTGAAAGAATGGTATTTTTGCAAAATTGCCACTTAGAAGCAAAATTACAAATTTGTTTTTCTGTGTTTACAAACAGTGCATTTTTAAATTTAAATTGAATTAGTTTATCTAATTTCCAAGTATAAGGATTTATATATGTAAAGATATATTCAAAAGGGATATTTTACAAATCTATTAAAAAAACCCTAAAAACCTAATAACCGGCCTATTAATAAGTGAGGTCCAGCCGTCTCTTTGCTTCACTACACAAAGGATTTTCTTTATTATTATTTTCCTGGATTTTCAAAGCGAGGATCTTGGTTTTCTTACGAAATGAAGGATTTTCTTATTATCTTTATTACTTCGGTTGATTCTTCAAAAAAATGTGAGTGACATATGCTTGTTTTCTTATTGTTCTATGCATGTTGTATGTGATGATTTGTCTATTAGAAAGCAAGTTATAGGATTTTGTGATGATATAATGAATTTTGATGAGTGGGTGAACAACAATTTAATCTTTCATGAAAACTATGCTATTGATGATTAAAACCCTAAGTAGAGGACTTGAGATTGTTAAGAACCTAATAGGAATCATGGGTATGTTGCTTTCATTCATATTGTTGCTGATTTGAACAAATAATATGAGACTATATGTTGTGGATGAATGAAAGTGAACAAAACCAACCTTTACTGATGAATATATACACATACACTGTTTTGATATTTTGATGTGCAAAACTCGACTATTTACATGTTGTATTCACATATGTTCATGGGTTAACTAGTGTAATCAGTTGGGGTGTGTATATAACAAATTGTAGAAGGTTTATTGGATCAAAAAGAACAAGTTTTGAAGTATTAAAAAGGGGCTTGCTTTCGGGTCTATGTGTGATCAGCCGAAAGTAGGGTTTTTGTGATTTTGTGGAGTTTTGATTGAGATTTGAGTTGTTTTAATGCTGAGATGGAATTGAACTTCATACCATATGAATACTATGTTTTCTTGATGTTTAACTGATGCTTAATTACCTTATGCATACATATACATATACTACTTGCTGTTTTGAAGAATTTTTGTGAAAAACTACTCTTTTGCGATCTTGATGTGATTTTGATTAGTTTTATAAACTCCTGTATACTATACAAGTTGTATTTGATCATTTTAGGAATTTAGTTTTACAAATTTATGATTTTAAAGATTGAATTGAATAATCAGTAAAAATGTGCACGAATTTCAAAGCTGTCAAATTACGTATATGACAATCGACCGCTTCACAAATACACTGAAGTCGACAGTCGACTGTCAATTCTCTGTTTTTGGATTTTTCATTTGACAGTTGACCGTCACTTTTTGTATTGGTTTTGACGGTCGACCGTCAATGTCTTGGTTGGCTGTTTTGTTGAGTATTCTTCGTTTTCCTTGAACGTTTGTTTCTTCGAACTTATGGATTATTGATCTACTGTTTTAGATGATATTTTTGCTACAGATTTTAGTATTTTACAGATAATTATATTTTGATCATGATAGAATTTTAATTGAATTTCTTTGACCTTATTAAATGAAATATATATGGTTTTTGAAGAAATTGGTGTTTTGTAGTTTTCTACGACTTCAAATTATGATTTTCAGTTATTTAATGGATTTAATACTTTATTCCTGTAGCGCCCCGAATTTTCAATATAATATCTCAGAAATACGTGGCACAATTCGAGAATCAACCAAGGAAAATTAAAACTTTTTATTACATCAATTGTTTACAAAGCACAACAGAAAATTAAACACCTTAAATTACATTTTCTTTCTTTTACAACACATTCTTTTACAATTTACATAAGCCATAACATTATTCTAAAACAAGCATCCAAATTCCAAGCTATAGGCACCTACCTATAAAACATGAGGCTAGAGATAACCCTAACCCCCAAAACTACAGAGGTCAGCCATAACAGTGTGAGTGAAATCAAAAGAAATACATCATAAATAAACATAAAGAATAAAGTTATAAACAACACATATCAATAGTAACCACAAAGGAATATGAAATAACAATAAATAAAACATAAAAACATCAAGTGAAACTAGACTAAGTGTCAAGTGTAGGAAAACAGAAAACAAGCATGTATAAAACCAAGTCAAGAAAACACAAATGCAATATGATGACTTCTATGCATTCCATACTACATAGGTCCGGTGCAAGCCCTTATCGTTCTCCACTTTATAGGGTTCAATCCCTCGTTATGCAACTAATCCTACTACGGTAATAGAAACAAGATCCATAATACTTCGCGTATATCAAGATCCAGAATACTACATACATATAATCGAGTTCTACTTATCCAAACTCATAACAGATAATGTATATAGAGGTACATACAGTAAAGGTGAAGTTTTGTTCATCTTTTATGCAATAATCAATACACAACTCATCTAATGCAAGCAAAACAGCAAGATTAGAATGCAAACCACACACCCCTGATTTCTATTAGGTTCTTTAGCAATCCCAAGTCATTAGATTAGGGTTCCAATCATCAGTAGTGTAGTTTCATGGAAAATGATTCAATTCTGAACTCATCTACTCATCAAATCTATTATATCATCATACAAACTCCTAACATGCTTTCTAATCGATAAATCATCACATACAACATACATGAAACAATACAAAATAAACATATGTCACTCACCTCTATGAAGATCAACCGAAGAGAAAATAAAGAATAAGAAAATCCTCCTTCGCAAGAAAACCAAGAATCCTCGCTTGAAAACTCCAAGAAAATAGCAATAATAAAAATCCTTGTGTAACACAGCAAGAGACGGCTGCACCCACTCTTTTATAGGCCGGAAATAATAGGTTTAGGATTTTGTAAATAGATTTGCAAAATACCTCTTTTAAATATATCCTTCTATATATAAATCTTTATACTTGGAAACCAAATAAAACCAACTTAATTGAGTTTTAAAAACAAAACAAACACTTTATAATCAGCCGGCACTGTTTGAAAAACCCAGAAAACGAGTTTACACTTTTACCCCTCTAAATGGCAAATTTGTGAAAAGATCTTTTTTTATCAAAACTTGTAAAATAAACCAAATTTATTAGAAAAAAAAAGTAAACTCTTTACCTCTGAGTTGACTAGGCATCATACCCCGTCCAAAAATCCAAAAATCTGGAGTTTTCACTCCAAGTGGTAATTTTGCACAAAAGTCCTTCTTTTTGTAATATTTACAAATAGGTCCAATAATTATCAGAAAAATCCAGAAAATTTAAAAATAATATCTAATAATAAATAATGATTTTCCAAAAAAATAATTTTTGACTTTAAACTTTCCAAGAAAATATTTGCACGTGTTCTGCACGTGTAAAAAGATAAATTTTCAGAAAAATATTTATTAAATCACCAAAAATCATTTTAATTCATTTATAAATCTTAAAAACATTATTTAAAAATCTGGGGTATTACATCACTCCCTCCTTAGAATAGTTCTGTCCTCAGAACTACCACTAATAGTGTCCAAACCAAAAATTAACAAAAGGAAATGAAATCTCATAAACGAAAATATAGTTTAAGAAATGCAATCACACAAGAGAATGTGATCTAACAAAAGAAATACAATTCAACTCAAAGAGCACAATCATACAAAAGAATACAATCATACAAAAGTTTAGGAAAAACCTTCCGCATGCGATCCTTCGACTCTCAAGTAGTTCCCGCTGCGCACTCTGATAACTTGCCTTCGGAAACCTCCTGCAACATCTTATAAATCTCTTGGCCTTCCACAATCTGCTTCAACCTTCCGAGGATCAGTGACCACTCCCTCCTTAGAAAGGACATGACCAAGAAAAGCTACCTTAAGCTTGCAGCTCAATGAGATCAATACCAAATAATCTCCCACTAATCTCGATATCACAGTGCTCGTAATATCGATCAGCAATCAATTCTTCCCCTGATGGTGTTGCCACCGTCAAGGCTCTGCCTGGAAAATACTTAGGCTCCACACCTAAGACTTAAGTAAAAATTGGGCGACACAAATGTATGCAAGAACCAATGTCAAATAAAACTTGCTTTTATTCCATTAACCAAAACAAATTCTGTTACATGGAGAATGATACTCAAATCTCCAATTTATTCTTAAACAAAGTTTTACTTAATACATAAATGAATGAATTCAAAATTCTTGCACATCCTGGATCACATCCCTGAGTTACCCGCATCCTCTTCAGTCAATGCGAACACTCGCCCCTGCTTCTGAACTTTACCTCCGCCTGCACCATCCTTCTTCAACTACGGACAGTTTGGTCTGAGATGCCCTTCACGACCACACTGATAACAAACTTGCACCTTTCGAGGCTTGGTGCATGCTTCCTGATAATGACCTGCCTCTCCACGGTTGAAACAAGTCATGCCTTGAATTGCGGGTGCCTTCTGCACTGGCCTACTAAACCTATCCTGCTTCACTGGGAACTCCTTCCCACCCTGACTAACTGCTAGCCTCTTGCTCCTGTTCTAGGTCACCTGCTTCTTCTGGAACTGATCCATATCCCTTTCTGTCATAGCTACTTTCTTGACCAGCTTATCAAACCCCCTGATGCCCAAAGGAAACATTCTCGACCTCAAATTCGGCCTCAAGCCCTGCTTAAACTTCTTGGCCTTCTTTGCTTCATCCATAATCAGCTCTGGTGCATAGCTTGACAGCTGAGCGAACTTAGTCTCATATTCACGCACTGTCATGTTGCCTTGCCGCAGATTCAAGAATTATGTTGCCTTCTTCTTCTGAATATCTAGAGGAAAGAAATGGTCCCTGAACTCAATCAGAAAATCCTCCCAAGTCACTTCTGATCTCCAAGAGTCCTCTTCACCGACTGCCACCAAATGCCAGTATCCTTCTCTAACTGTATCGCAGCCAATTTCACCTTATTGACTGTTGGAGTTTTCGAGACTTCGAAGATCATCTCCATCTTTCTAATCTAATCATCAGCCATATCTGGATCAGACTGCCCCTCAAACACAGGCGGCTTTATCCGCTTGAAGGACTCAACCTGCTTGATAGGATCAGCATTAACAAACACTGGTCCTGCCCCCTGATTCTGATTCTGATTTTGCGCCATATTAGCTGCCATGAATGTGTTCAAGGTCTGATACACCCTAGCAATCTCAGTCTCAAGATCAAGTCCTGCCCCATGGGAACCTTTAGCCCCATCACCATTACCACCATTCCTGGTTCTGGGTCCTGCCATTCTACTCAATACTGCAAAATTAGGGTAAAGTTAGAGCATCACGACACAATTCACATTCACATCAATATCCTATGGCAAAACCTCAACCATACCCCCAACCAAAACATCATGTTCTAACTCTATGTGATACTCACACTCTAATGTCCACGCCTAGGTACTCACGCTCTAGTGTCCACACCTAGGTTCATTTTTATACTATGCTTATTATTACTATTGAAGCATGCTCTGATACCAACTCTGTAACGCCCCGAATTTCCAATATAATATCTCAGAAATACGTGGCATAATTTCAGAATCAACTTCAATGTAATCATAAATATAGCAATCAAAAACAGGAAAAATTAAAACTTTTTATTACATCAATTGTTTACAAAGCACAGCAGAAAATTAAACACCTTGAATTACATTTTCTTTCTTTTACAACACATTCTTTTACAACACATTCTTTTACAATTTACATAAGCCATAACATTATTCTAGCACAAGCATCCAAATTCCAAGATATAGGCACCTACCTGTAAAACATGAGGCTAGAGATAACCCTAACCCCCAAAATTACAGGGGTCAGCTATAACGGTGTGAGTGACATAAAAAGAAAACAACATAAATAAATGTCATGCCCCGCTTTCCAAAAGAGAATACGGAATACGGATACATGACTAAGCCCAGCGAATAATTTTCATTATCCATAAGATGTTCAAGAATCTTTACAATATATCACAAGAATAATCAGAGTCGGAAGCAAAAGAATCAACCAAGCATGCACATATGAACCAAAATACCAATATGAATACTTGAAACCAAAATATATTAATCTCAAATAGTCCAGATCTGAATAAGTCAAATATCCTGGGTCAAATTGCCCAAATACAAATAATCCAAGTAATACAATTGTTCAAATAGCAACATAAAATAATAATAATGGCAGGAAAATCATGATAGCAAAACTCCAGTAGCTAGTATTTCATCTCGCCTATTCCATCTGGTAACTGGTCTCCAAAATCTGCAATTTAATAAATTGCAGAAAGAGGAAAAAGAAAACAAACTCCCGTCAATGCAAGTTACGGGCCACTTGTAGTGCAGGATACAAATACATGGGGAAAACTAACAAATAACATAGAATAGACATGATAATAATGTATAACAACTAGCATGGTAAGGTGAACAAGAACAAGTAGTATGTATCATGTAAACAAGTAACAAGTATCAAGTAGCAAGTGTCAAGTATCAAGTATCAAGTAAGCAGGTAAACAGGTAATCAGGTATACAAGTAACATGTATCAGGCAAGCATGTAACAGGTATCATGTAAAAGGTGTCATGTTATGTCAAGTCTTGTGTTATTACTATCTAGGTATCACTTCATGCATCCATATTTTTACTACATGATTGCTACAGTCAACACAGTTTCATTTTAGATTTCATAGTGGATTCTATAGGGCCGTGTACTCAGGGACAAGTAATCCAAATCATATACCAAATTCCAAATGTGAAAAATACGGGTCCCCTTCCGAGTACACTTTTCTATATTATCCACTACTAGATCTTTCCCTTAATCTGGGCTTGTTACTTTTTATCATAAAATATACATGATCACGAGATAACGAGAACAAAATCAGGACAGGATAAGGATGTATCAAGAGATCATGTGATACAAGGAATATGTTCTAAATCACAAAATGCAAGAAACAACATGCAAATATTCAAACATGGCAAAATATCAATTCGGGGCTGCAAGACGTTGCTGCACCAAAACTGAGATTCCCGCTACCAAAGGGATGCAATTCTGGATCCGTCAGAATTTCTAGAAAATAGACTCCCGGTCGAATCCAGCAAACATATATAATTCATATCATATTTCACAAAAATATGAGTCAAAACTAAATTGAAACCAGAAAATGCTTTCAGACAGAAATCAGAAGATTGTGTTCAAAATTAGGAAAACAGCATGAAAACTCATTAATTTAAATCCACAAAAAATCTGGTGTATTCCCCTATATGTGTATCATCAGAATATAAAGTTTCATAATTTTACAATATATATAGCATAGTCAAGTAAAATCAGAAAACATCAAGATGCAGTAGTTTTGTAAATCTGAAATCACAAACACTGCAGTCG
Organism: Hemerocallis citrina; assembly: GCA_017893485.1. Taxonomy (NCBI): domain Eukaryota; kingdom Viridiplantae; phylum Streptophyta; class Magnoliopsida; order Asparagales; family Asphodelaceae; genus Hemerocallis; species Hemerocallis citrina. The sequence continues at coordinate 109,869,758 of CM030366.1, read as the reverse complement.
AAAATAGCAATATCTCACAAACCATAAATCGAAATCCAAATCCGCCAAAAGGGTAATAAAATAGATACAGTAGCATAGCTTTCATATTCGAAAATATTTTAGAAACAGCAAGTAGAATTAGGTCGAAAATCAGGTTCTTTACTGAACAGTAAGAAAAATCTGCTAGTATAGTATTTGTTTGGAAACATAAAATAGTTTGTAAAACTCATCAAATAAATTCACAAAATTTCTGGGTAAACCCCAATCAAGTCAAGAAATACTGAGTAAAATTTTAGATCAAAATAATAATTTTAATACCAGAATAAAAATAGATTACTCTTCAGAATTCATAGAAAACACAATCTGGAAATTTTTCGACACCTCAGTAGTAAAATCGACATAACTCACAAACCAAAAATCAAAACTGAGAACCGTCAAAAGGGTTAGAAAATAGACAGAATTCTCTACAAATCATGTTCACAAAATATTTTCAAATACTGACCTTAATAGGGTCTAATATACTAATCAAAATGAGAAAACCGGCAAAACTGAAAATATTACACATGCACAAAATCCACTAGTTCACATAGAATTCATCCAAAACAGAACCAAACACGAAATATAGTATACTAGATGTCCAAGTAAAATGATATAGGGTATTTCACAAGTCCATAGCAAGTCTACCACGAATAATACTAACAAGCACAAGATATCACATGAGCAACATGCATATATGCAACAAGATGTGGTCTATCCTAGGTTATATCATGTCATGTATGTCGTGAGGCAACTATGGTCAAATCATCACTATAGAGACAATATCAACAAGGAGATTCACATACAAATTATCTCTAGAAAACAACTACACTACAAGCGATATTTAGTACTTGTATTTACAAAGGAATTTAATACAAGTTACTTGCCTGAGAGACGACGACGGAAACGAAGCAAGAACAAGAATAACGAGAACGGATTTCCGGCACGAACACAATGAACAGATCGAACGAACACACGAACCTAAACCAACAAACGAACCACGATGACGATCAAGATCAAGATGATCAAACAACGATCAGGCGAATCGGCAAGGATGAGATCATGATCAACAAGATCGGACGGTCCAGATCAGGTGATGATGAAGCTGATGATGATCGTGATCGAATGACCAAGATCACCTTGATGGTGAAGATCAAGATGATGATGATCAAAGTAGATCCGACGGACGGCCAGAATCAAAAGATCAAAACCAAGGGAATATGATCATGATGTTCAAGATGATCATGACGATCAACGGCTCTGGATCCACATGATCAAAACCTGATAAAAAAGAAACATATCAAAGGCTTGGCTGCATGGCTCCGGCGGCGGGTGGCGGCAAGGGGACACGGCGACGCGAGGGCTGGCTAGCGGCCAGGGAACACGACGGCGACAGTGGCTGTTCGGCAGGTGCTGCACTGTCTGAGGTGGCTGCGGAGAAGCAACGGGAGGGGCGAACAACAGGAGGGATGAGTTGCTGTCGTGGCCATGATCGTTGAGGGGCACCGGCGACGCAAGGGGGAGAGCACAGGCTACTGTTCCAGCACTGTCGGAAGAGAACGATGCACGCAGGGAGGAGCGCAGGGGAACGGGACAGGGGGACGGAGAGGAGCACTGTCGACGGCGGACGAGAGCACTGCACACGGGGTTACAATCGTGGTGGCGCGACAGGAGGAGGCCAGGGGGGAAACATGAGGGAGACGATGGATGGGGGGATGCGGAGAGAGAGAGAGGGAGCGGGAGATGGGTTAGGAGACAAAGCGGCTGGTGGTCGGGGGGGTGCAGGGGGACAGGGACGAAGAGGAGAGGAGGCAGATGGGGTAAAGGAGAAGGTGAACAGGCGCCTAGGAGTATATGTATATGGGTTGAGATCAAGTTTAGGGTTAACAGGGTAGGGGAGCATGAAGACGGCGGAACAGGAGGAGAAAAACAAAGATATAGGGTATCGGGTAGGTACTAACGGGTAGGGGAAAGGCTTATCGGGTGTGGGTTAGGTCTTAATGGATTTAGGGGAATAATAGGATAACAGATTGGGGTTTGGTTGTATGTGGATATTGGGTATTGTTAATGGGTAGATAGGGAAAATAGGGTTTATAAAATCCAATAAAAATAACATAATAATGCAAATAATAACACTGACTAAAATAATACTGATAAAAATAATGATAGTAATAATAATAATAATAGAAATCAAAGTAATAATAACAATAATAATATTTGTATAAAAATCATAGGAAATAGTTGCAAATAAAATTATTGATCGAAAATAGATTTTAATAGAAGATCTAAAAATACATTTTGACAAAAGAATTTGAAAATCGAAAGAAAATAATTTGTGAAATTTTTAAATACAAAAAATACATAGAAAATACACGGAAATACAGATTTGGGGAAACAGGGGTTACAATAAAACATAAGATATAGAGTCATCAACAACATGTATTAACAACAAGAATAAATAAAATGAGAAGTAACAATAAGGAAAGCATGAAAACATCAAGAAGTATAAGATAGTAAATAGTAGAGCATGAAAACAATAAGTGAAACTAGACTAAGTGTCAAGTGTAGGAACAACATGCATAAAACCAAGTCAAGAAACATCAATGCTATATGCTGACTCTCTAATGCATACTTATCGGATTCTTTTGCATTCCATACTACATAGGTCCGGTGCAAACCCTTATCGTTCTCCACTTTATAGGGTTAAATTCCTCATTATGTAACTAATCTTACTACGGTGATGGAAACAAGATCCAGAATACTCTGCGAATAGGCACCACAACGCGCAAGCATCATGTAAGAATAGCTCTAAAACTGGAGAATCACCTCCCAACCATGTACCCCACGAATAGGCTTGCGAGGCCCTCGACGTGCAGATACACCGAGTACATCTGGTGAATAGGCCCGCCGACCCTTGACACGCGAATGCACCCTACATGCTCCGTGAATAGGCCTGCAGACCCTCAACACGCGAACATACAAGTGTCCTCTCGAGACAGGACAACAAACATTCCTGGAACGCATCGGTTGGACTAACAGACCAAGAGCATATACTTACGTTTTCCAAGTTCCATCACATCTCTACTAATGCATGTCCTTAAGTTGGTTATTATTAAAACACAAAAATCCTCATCTCTAGAGTTAGTATATCTTGTCGGACTTAAATCCACAAAAAAAATCCAAGACCCAGCGGGTCTAAATCCACAAAATCTCATCTGCCGGTTCACAGGACTCCCACTCAACTCCTAGAGACTCACAACTCAGCCATCAACAGAAAAATAAATCTTTCATTATAATCACTTCATTTCTTTGTTAATTTACTCACAAAAAGAAATTCATTCATAAAGTTTGTATAGGAGTAAATATATATAGGACATCTTTTTACTGAAAAATGAAGTTCACACAGGTTGTATACAAGGTATAGGATCCCCTTTCACTGAAGCTAAGCATACACAGGATGTAGAAGGAAAGTCCTTTCGAAATGAAGCAAATGTGCATATATATGGTATATAGAAAGATGGTCTTTAATTGAATGAGTAGCTGCAGAAATCATAGAAAAACCCATTTTTACAAATCGAAGTGTATGAGTATGTATATATGATATTGAGGGGAAATTCCTTTTCACTGATATAAAGTTTGTGTGTATATACATATAATATATATATAGAAAAACTCTTATACCGAAATGAAGCATATATGTAGATATATATGTATGATATAGAAATCTCTTAACTGATATGAAATATACGTATCATATATATAGGAAAAACCCTTTTTCTGAGATGAGGTGTGTGTGTGTGTGTGTGTGTGTGTGTGTGTGTGTGTGTGTGTGTATATATATATATATATATATAGAGAGAGAGAGAGAGAGAGAGAGAGAGAGAAAATCTCTCTTTACTGAATTGGAACATATGCAAGGTGTAGAAGGAAATTCTTTTTACTGAGTTGAAGAGAGCCTATGCAGGTTATAGGAGATATAGAAAATTCCTTTTTACCGATATGTGTATATGTATATATATATCTGATACATAGAAAGAATCCCTTTTTCTGATTGAAGTATATATGCAGTTAAACATCTGATATATCGGAAAAGTGAAGTATATGCAGAAATAGTAGAAGCTCTATTATTGTAATGAAGTATGTGCAGATATAGAGTGAATTTGAAACATGTGCAGGTTATAGAAGATGTAGCAAGGACCCCCTCTTCACTGATATGCAGTAAGTATATATATGCATCTGATACACAGGAAGAATTACTGATATAAAGTATATATGCAGATAAGAAGAAGCCCACTTATTATTTGTGATCCTGTGTATCTGTCAATATGCATACCTAATACTTTGATGTTAGGTTACTGTGTACGAAAACTATCTGATCCCAACTGCCGGCTGGAATGAAGACCATGAGTATAAGGATTTTGATATGCTTGCAAGATCCAAAATATTCTAATGCCTTATACTTGATACCTATGATAAATTTTGTATAACATAGTTAAATCTAGTATGTATAACTTGTTAACATCCTATGGTATCAGAATAAGTAACATAGAATACACTTTTGCCATTACTAGATAAAGTGTCAGAATATACTTGTGCCATTACTAGATAAATAAGTATAAATAGGTACACAAGAAGAAAGTGTTGTGGCTTATGTATCAGAACATATGTTCGGGTTTGTACACAATCAGACCCGAACCAAACCCCACTTCAACTTTCAAAACTTGATTCCTTTCTAATTCAATAATTCTTCTACAATTTGTTATATACATACCTCACTAAGTAATATAGTTAACTTGTGAATATATTGTGATTACTACATACATATAATCAAGTTCCACTTATCCAAACTCATAACAGATCATGTATATAGAGGTACATACAGTAAAGGTGAAGTTTTGTTCATCTTTTATGCAATAATCAATACACAACTCATCTAATGCAAGCAAAACAGCAAGATTAGAATGCAAACCACACACCCCTGATTTCTATTAGGTTCTTTAGCAATCCCAAGTCATTAGATTAGGGTTCCAATCATCAGTAGTGTAGTTTCATGGAAAATGATTCAATTTTGAACTCATCTACTCATCAAATCTATTATATCATCATACAAACTCCTAACATGCTTTCTAATCGATAAATCATCACATACAACATATACATGAAACAATACAAAATAAACATATGTCACTTACCTCTATGAAGATCAACCGAAGAGAAAATAAAGAATAAGAAAATCCTCCTTCGCAAGAAAACCAAGAATCCTCGCTTGAAAACTCCAAGAAAATAGCAATAATAAAAATCCTTGTGTAGCACAGCAAGAGACGGCTGCACCCACTCTTTTATAGGCCGGAAATAATAGGTTTAGGATTTTGTAAATAGATTTGCAAAATACCTCTTTTAAATATATCCTTCTATATATAAATCTTTATACTTGGAAACCAAATAAAACCAACTTAATTGAGTTTTAAAAACAAAAAAAACACTTTATAACCAGCCGACACTATTTGAAAAACCCAGAAAATGAATTTACACTTTTACCCTTCTAAATGGCAAATTTGCGAAAAGATCCTTTTTTTATCAAAATTTGCAAAATAAACCAAATTTATTTTTTAAAAAAAATAAAATCTTTACCTATGAGTTGAATAGGAATCATACCCAGCCCAAAAATCTAAAAATCTGGAGTTTTCACTCCAAGTGGTAATTTTGCACAAAAGTCCTTCTTTTTGTAATATTTGCAAATAGGTCCAATAATTATCAGAAAAATCCAAAAAATTCACAAATAAAATCTAATAATAAATAATGATTTCCCACAAAATAATTTTTGACTTTGAACTTCCCAAAAAAATATTTGCGTGTGTTTTGCACGTGTAAAAAGATAAATTTTCAGAAAAATATTTATTAAATCACCAAAAGTCATTTTAATTCATTTATAAATCTTTAAAACATTATTTAAAAATCTGGGGTATTACAGTTCCAGTTCTGGAATTTATGAGTACATTTTACGGATGTCGATTTTGTTGACTTAAGAAGTTCTCATTGATATAAACATTTTAATAATGGAATTAAGAGTTTTGTTGAAAGTTTTGGTGTTGATATTCATTTTGTGAAACTCTAGGAGTTGAGTGGGAGTCCTGTAAACCGACAGATGAGATTTTGTGGATTTTGGACCAGTTGGGTCTTGGGGCTGTTTTGTGAAATTAAATCCGGCAGGATACACTAACTCTAGAGAGGAAGAATTTGTGTTTTAATAATAATCAACTTAGGGACAGGCACTAGTGAAGATGTGATGGAACTTGGGAAACGTAAGTATATGCTCTTGGGGTCCAGTCCAATAATTGCGTTCCAAGACTGTGTGTGTTCTGTCTTGAGAGGACTACTAGTATGTTCGCGTGTCGAGGGTCTGCAGTGCCTATTCACGAACATACAGGTACATTCGCATGTCGAGGGCCGACGGGTCTATTCACAGGATGTGCCTGTATACTTGCACGTCGAGGGGTGGCGGTGGGGTACACGGCAGGGAGGTGATTTTCCATTTTTGAGCTATTCTTACATGATGCTTGCGTGTTGAGGGTTGTGTGATGTCTATTCGCAAAGTATTCTGGATCTTGTTTCTATCACCGTAGTAGGATTAGTTGCATAATGAGGGATTAAACCCTATAAAGTGGAGAACGATAAGGGCTTGCACCGGACATATGTAGTATGGAATGCATAGAATCCGACAAGTATGCAATAGAGAGTCATCATATTGCATTTGTGTTTTCTTGACTTGATTTTATGCATGTTTGTTTTCTGTTTTCCTACACTTGACACTTAGTCTAGTTTCACTTGATGTTTTCATATTTTATTTATTGTTATTTCATATTCCTTTGTGGTTACTATTGATATGTGTTGTTTATAACTTTATTCTTTATGTTTTATTTATGTTGTATTTCTTTTGATGTCACTCACACTGTTATGGCTGACCCCTGTAGTTTTGGGCATTAGGGTTATCTCTAACCTCATGTTTTACAGGTAGGAGCCTATAGCTTGGGATTTGGATGCATGTGGTAGAATAATAATGTGGCTTATGTAAATTGTAAAAGAATGTGTTGTAAAAGAAAGAAATTGTAATTCAATGTGTTTAATTTTCTGCTGTGCTTTGTAAAAAATTGTTGTAATAAAAGTCGAAAAAAATATCTGTGCTGTGGCTATGTTTACTATTACATTGAGGTTGATGTTGAAAATTATGCCACGTATTTCTAAGATATTATATTAGAAATTCGGGGCGCTACAAGGAGAAGCCCTCAATAATGAGGTCAGGGTACTTCAGCTTGACATGCACAATGCCTCATTTGTACCCCTCGTCCTGGGCGAAGATCACCCTATCGATGGCCTCCTCCCGATTGGCCACCACTTCCTTCTCCCTGACTTCCCAATTGGTCTTCTCCTTCTCCAGCTTGACCCGTTCGGTAACCGTGGAGATCAGCTGCGCGGAGTGCCTTCTCTCTCTTCTCCAAGTCGTCGAACCTCAACTTTAGGTCCTTGCACTCCTCCTCGAACAGCTTTTCCCTCCGGTCGATGAGCCTGAGATTGTGGTTGTATTGCCTCCTCATCTCTATCCCCTGCAGAGTAGCCTGTGAACAGAAGGACAAAAACTTAGAAAAACACACAAACTTCTAATGATTGAGATAACCGAACACATTTGGAGAATGATAATTACCACCATGTCGGCCTGAGCCCACTTTAGGTAGCTCAAGTCAAATGTCTCGGTCGTGAGACATTCTCTATCACGAGGTGTGGTGAGGTTGTTCACAACCTCCATAGCAACCTGATCCTCCATGAATGAGTCTGCCACCTTCATGGCCCAGTCAGACCTCCAGGGCTCCATGCTCTTTTCCCCGACAACAATCTTGGCCTCAGGATGAACAGGAGGGAGCCCGGCTTGGCGTACTTAGCCACCTTGAGGGTGTCCGAGCTCGAGGCTACATTTGCTAAGTCAGGGGAGCTGGGGATAGTTAGAGCCCTCAATTTCTTGGACTTCATCTCGGAGGGCCGCTCAGAAGTCGAGGCAGCGGGCCTTTTCTTCCCCTTCGACTAATCTGCAACCTTCATCTTGGCCAAGGCTCTCCTTACCTCGATTTCCATATCGTCGAGCATCACTGCATAGAAAGAGGTGAATTGTGAGCACAAGGGGAAAATGTTGAATGCAAAAAGGAAACGAAAACATAAAAGGGTCAGTAGGGCTCAATCCAATCCTAACAAGGTTCCTCTCAGCCACCTTCAACCAATTCATGCTCCCTCCGATGAAGAGCTTTTTTAAATCGTCCTTCTTCTGCATAGTGAAGTCCTTGGGTCTCGAAGCTTTATGCTTCAGGATGTAGAATGACCATTTCGTAGGGATGTCGCAAGGATCAGGGCTTCAGATAACAAAGTACTTCGACTTCCAATTCTTAATTGAATCCGGTTGGTCATGCATGACGCGTCTCCTGGGTCGGAGTGAGAAAAAGCAACACCCCTCGTATACCCTGGTAGTGTTCTCATCGCAAAGGAAAATGAAGCTGACGAGCTATTTTCATGAGTTCAGCCAGTACTACATCAGACTCACCCCGACCTAATTCAGTACATTCTTGACAAATGGTTACATGGGTAGCCGAAGCCCCAAGATGATGGCATCCAAGGAGAACATGCAAAACCAAGGAGTCGGATTTTCCGTTGGCCTGAGCCCCGGGTTCGGGATCATCAACACGAACTGACGGGGTATGTAATAGCACGTCTGAATGTGAGGGAGGTCAATCCTCACAAGCGTGTTCCCTACCCTGTCAGTCTCGATCTTATGTCGGCTAGGTGAAAATGACTGTATTTCGAACTTGATCAGATCTAAGAGGTTGTCTGGATACATCCATATGGATACAATATCTTGGTGATATGGTATGTGAAAACCACCTACTAGCATGTATTCGATCGGTTTAGCTTTCAGGCTCGACGGGAAAACAAATTTCAACTTCCTCCTCGGCAGCCGAGGGGTGCAAGGAGGCGAGGGAGAGGCCACATGATCTAAAGGACTCGCTCCGCCCGAGGGACCCTCCTCGCTGCCCTCTTCCACTTCTTCCTCTCCTTCCTATTCCTCCTCTCTTTCCTCTTCTTCCTCCACTTATCCTTCCTCCACTATCTCTTCCTCCTCCACTTCCTCATACTCTTCCTCTTCTCCATTGTGTGATCGAACTTCGACTTCTTCCACTTCTTGTTCCTCATAAGAGAAAGAAGATTCAGATGAAACATTATGCACATGTCATGCCCCGCTTCCCATTATATGGAAATGCGGTCACACAATTAAGGCCCAGCGAATGATATGTATATCAACTCATATCATCCATAAGCTGTACAATACCAGTAAGCTCAACAATACAATAATAATCACATGAACTAGAATTTAATGCAATAACCAATATCTGAGATACAAGTAATTACAAGAGTCTGAGAATACACAATGCAATAGCAGTACGTCAAGTTCCTTCAGTATCTCATTATTTGTACCTGTATAAACAATAACTCGAAAGAAAGATGGAGAGTACCCATTAGAGCAACCTTTGGGCGACAAGTAGTAGCAAGCAGTGAAACAATACGGTCCAATATAATAATAAACAAGAAACTGGGAAGATATCAGAGGTCAAAAAATGATAAATGATAACAAGGTCAAAAGTCGACAATCAATTGTACAATGGTCAATAAATAATAGTTAATAATCATTAAAATAATAATCGATAAACAATAGTCAATAATATAATCAATATTCGATAATCAATAATGCATTGGTCAATAATCAAAGATCGATAACTAATGGTCGATAAACAATAGTCAATAGGGCCAATAGTCGATATTCAATAATCAATAAACAATAGTCGATAAAAAAAAAAATCAAAAATCAATAAATCAATAGTGTCAATATTTAGGTCTATGAATCTTTTATTAACCTATCTAATGCACGCAATCCTGTGTCCCATACCACAGGTTTGGGTGCATACAAACAAGTGAACGTTTAGACTATAGTGGTGAACTCTACTGATCATCTACTCGGCAACGAGAATCAATAACGAGAATCCATAATCAACGATCAATAACTAGAATTTTTTCATACACGATAACAATAACAATATAGGGAAACACGGGCCTGTCATCCGAGTACAGACTCCGATTGTTCACTACCAAGTCGACCCTTATTATCCCGGCTTGTTATTAATTTATTAACATTAATCATGAAATGCAATCGATGGAACGGGTGTCGAGAATTATGCAATGGGTACAATCGATGAGAACGGTAGTATTAATACAATATCAAGAAGATATCAAGGCTATGTAATACATAAAATATACATAGTTCAATTCATTAAATATGAAAAATAACGGATTTATATGCAAAAATTCGATACAAGTTCAGGACAGCAGCACCTATCGGTACTCAAATTCACTTTCTCGCTGCTACGGGAATACAAATCCAATTCTGCCAGAGATTCTAGAAAATAGAATCTGCCGGTTCCAACACATATTCACACAATACATTACAGTTACAGTAACTATGTCGATCAATCAATTCTTTACGAGTTTTGTGCACAATCTCGGTTATGGAAATTATAACATGACAGTACTAAAAAGTCAATAAATTAGATTGAGAATCCGTAAGATGTTCCGGATTTAAAACTCAGTGTGCTACAATTTCTATGTACAAAGTTCTATGTTTCAGTGTTGAGAACTAGGTCGAAACCTCAGTACAAGCTCAAGAAAGAGACATGGCAGTATATTTGAATGTCCGATAATACAATAAATTAACGGTTCAAGATTTATATCAATAACAATGGCACAATAAGAAGACTGAATCGATAACATGATGTGATAAAGAAAATAATGAATCAATAATGGAATTCAATTAGATGCAACATTCCAACCAATAACTACTTGTCGGACGTCAAGGAAAATACTTGTACAAGAACAATAAAATGTGTATAAGAGATGCTTTCCTTATGACGATTTTGAATGTTAACGAATGACGAAAAGGAGAGGATCCCGACTGCAGCAACACATACAAGGGCAACAACAGATGGAGGCAACAACAAGAAGCTTTTGCACGGACAACACACAACAGCAGGAAACACAGAAAGATGAGGTGGCTATCGGGAGTGGTGGTCGGCAGCAGGCGACTTCCGAGTGGGGGTGCTCAGGGAAGGCGAGCCGACGGGATTCAAGGTAGCAAGGGGAGGCGTGGAGACGGTCGGGGAATAGTGTTGTTCGGTGGAGGTGATAGTGTCGCACAGTCGGGAGTTGCACGGCGGTGAGGCAATGGGGGAGCTCGGGGCACAACAATGGTGGAAGGAGAGGAGGCAGGGCGATGAGGTGATGGTCGGCAGTGATGGAGAGGGGATGCGGCAAGCGCGGCGATGGCTGCAGTAAAAAGTAGCAAGGGGCAGTCGAGGATTCGGTATGCAGGCGATGATGAGGTGGTTGGGGTTCTCGATATGCAGGTGGTGGTTGCAAGTGGTCGCAAGGTGGCGGGTGGCACTGCGGTGGAGGTCGCACGTGCGAGAGGGGAGTTGTTGTTGGTGTTGCTCAAGCATGGCGAGGAGGGCAGAAGCGCTCGGGTGGTGGTGCGAAGCAGTAGAGGAGAGAGGGACGGTGAGGGGACTTGGCTAGATTTGGTGACAGGGGAGGAAGAAAAATATGATTAAGAGAAGGGATAAGATTAGGAGAATTAATAGAGGGTAGTTAGAAGATTAGATCATGGGGTGATTAGTTGTTAGGCAGTTTGGAAAAATACTTAACTTGGGATATGGGCTTTAATTTGGGTTTGGGCTTTAAAAAGACATTAAATCAAATAATGATGTATATATATAGAATAGAGTATATTTGGGCTTCAAGTAAGACAACAAATGAAATTATAGAATTGAATAAGATTATAGAATGAAATATAATTTATAAATAATCGAATACAAAAAATACACAGAAAATTTATAGAATCGGGAAATACAATCGGAGATGAGTTAGGAGGCTGGGGTTAAGCAAAATAATTGAATATTCAAATGATGAAATTGGGTTCGAAGAATAGAAAGTTATAATGAAATTTGAAATACAAGAATACTATTTTTTTTGTATAAACGAAAATGGGGGTTACAGCACGGTGCTTGTCAGGGCGGACCAGGAGGTGGATGAAGAGGTGCAGTCGTCATGGTCGAAGGTGGAGACATAGGTGCTGGACTGAACCCTTGACATGATTTAAAAATACTTTACCTACATTCTAGTATCGAAAAGGTGACCGGAAAACGCGTTGATGATATGAAAGAGTTCTAGAGAGAGAAGCTCTGCAAATAAGAGATAGAACATAAAGGGAGCAATGAGGGGGTGAGGGGGGTATATAAAATGAGAGAGAAAAACTCCTCAATTTTCACAGCAGTGACGTCAGTCAACTCACGCGCATTGCACATGCTGCGCACATGCTTTCCATAGTGGTAGTGACAGAAGTCAACTCATGCGCTGCACACGTGTAACGCCCTGAATTCCCAACACCGAGAACTCGAGACACAAGCCAGGATCTTTACTTCAAATATTCTCACAACACAGAAATACAGGAAATTAAAAACTTGTATTTCATCCCAGAAAGTTACATTGTACAATACAATCTTACATAAATTTACATCATGAATTACATCCTGAATTCAAATAAATTACATCAAATAAATTGATGTCCAAGTCTTGCAATCTCCACTTGACGCTCCATGCAGTTCGAGTCTCCTACTTCCGCGATCCAGTAGTCCTGCAACAAACAGACTGTGGGTAGGTCAGTTAAATGCAACTGACGCAATGCTGATAAAACTAGCGACTTCCCAAACTCAACAATCAATATTAGATGCAAAAGAAAACATGCAGATAAATCGACAAGTGTCAGTGTATGCCATGCCCTAGAGGCTAATGCACAATTCATAAATGCACATGATGCACTTACTCTAATGCAATTTATTTGAAAACGTATGCATCATATACTACATACTTTCCAAACACAACTTTAATGGAAACGTATGCATCCTATACTACATACTTTCCAAGGAGTTTGCTTCCTTCTGATTGTAGGGTTCTGTAACACCCTGTAATTTTCAAAAGAGTATATATATATATATATATATGATAATGTTGGCTGTTGGTAATATATGCTTGATGGCATTTCATGTAAATATGTTGAAATTGTATAGGAGGTGGGGGCCCACGATGTTGTAAACAGTAAGCCATTTGCTGTTAAGATGCTGATGACATCAGCTATCATGGGGAGCCCACCCGGGGACTTATTGAAGCAGGGCTTGCCTCTGCTTTCTCTCTGAGGCCGACGTGGCAGAGGGGCCCACTTGGGTCTCTGTGTACGCACGGGGGTAAGAAAGAGATTGTGAAGAGAATTAGTCCCATATCGGATTTCTACAAGAAAATAATATAATATATTTATAATAGTTTATGATCAAGATTCACCAATTCGGTTAACCACCTTTTGAGAGGCAGCCTGTGGTGGGCAGTTGTACTACATAGTATCTAATTTTTCTTATAAATTGTATAAAATTGTCCGAGCAGGGGCATGGGCGTTACAAATGGTATCAGAGCTGACTTTCGACACCGATTGTGGGTAAGAGTGGGTGAGATGTATGCCTGAGATGGAGCTAGCAGATGTACGGGTAAGTATGCCTGAGAGGAAGCAAGGTTGGGAACAGATCGCCCAGGTAAGGGGACTGTACAACCCGCAGAATCGGGGTACTGTGCAGCTAGCAGAATCAGGATACTCCACTCCACATCGGCTAGAAAGGAGATCCTGCACTAGGTTGTGCATGCCCCGTGCTCAGTGAGGACGCTGATTTCTAACGGGGGGGTGTGTAACACACCGTAATTTTCAAAAGAGTATATATATATATATATATATATATATATATATATATATATATATATATATATATATGTTGATAATGTTGGCTGTTGGTAAAATATATGTTTGATGGCATTTCATGTAAATATGCTGAAATTGTATAGGAGGTGGGGGGCCCACGATGTTGTAAACAGCAAGCCATTTGCTGTTGAGATGCTGATGACGTCAGCTATCATGGGGGGCCCACCTGGGGACTTATTGAAGCAGGGCTTGCCTCTGCTTTCTCTCTGAGGCCGACATGGCACAGGGGCCCACTTGGGTCTTTGTGTACACACGGGGGTAAGAGAGAGATTGTAAAGAGAATTAGTCTCATATCGTATTTCTACAAGAAAATAATACAATATAAATATAATAGCCTATGATCAAGAGTCACCAATTCGGTTAACCACCTTTTGAGAGGCAACCTATGGTGGGCAGTTGTACTACATAGTATCTAATTTGTCTTATAAATTGTATAAAATTGTCTGAGCAGGGGCAAGGGCATTACAGGTTCGATCCCTCCCATGCACCCTACTCTTGTACTCTTTCCCATTCCTGACATTCATCTAGTGACAAATGAGGTTGCAGTTGGTCGGTCTAATTCCGCCACTTCAGTCAGTAGTGGTGTCCCTGTTTTTCTCTATGTCCGGTTTCTGTCCATTGCGCCAGACCTCACTCAAAAGTTGCTACGAACATAAAGGTAGCCTGCAAGCTCACCAGGACGCCTCGAGTCTTACTCGCGATTTTGAGTCTTACTCTAGCTCCCTTTCCATATTAAACAACATAGAACTTGACGAATTCTTAGGATCCATTCCTAACATCCGAAAGTAGAATTATAGTTCGCACTTCCCATTCTTATCTCGTTCCCCTTACTAGGCGAGACAGCACCGCACGCGTCTCCTTGACAGACGAGTACAACCACCCGATAGTGCCCATCCTATCAAACAAATGACATGTTCTGGTCTTAGGATACTACTACTAGTCCCGTTCCAGCAACTACTGATCTTATTTGAGCAGAGATTATAGATTACCAGTTTATTACTTGCTAGTAAAACCCAGTCTTAACCAAAATCACAAATCCCTAGGGAAACCAACATGGCCCCCAGACCAAGCTCACGAGTTAGCCTAACTCGGCCTAAACTTGACCCAGCTACATTGGCGATTCGACCTCCGTCGATCGCTAACCACCGTCTTGCTTGGAACTCGACCCCGTATCCATTCTGTGATCAATCCCTCCATGGGTAACGATCAGCTGGCGCACGAAGACCAACTTCATCCATAGCACTCAAGGTAAAAAAATTACTAACCATTAAGGGTCAAATGGGTTCATAGTCTTAGGGTGATAAGCATTACCCTAAACCATCAACAAGCTAATACACATAGCCAAACACATATCAAATAGTGGACATTCACAATTCTGATTCAAACACGTTCAATTCATGATTCACTAGCAAATTAACAACTATCTAACTTTTAGCAAGCTAGAAAAATTGAATAACAATTAAGTACACCAATGCAAAGATAAGACAAGAGTTAATCTAATCTTAAAATGCAATAGATGTATACAAGCACAACTCTAACAAGATCAAACCCGACTCAAAAGTCAGACAAACAACATTATAAGTCTTATTCTAAAGCTTTAGTAAGATGAAAACACTCATTTAACCAAAACAATGAGCTTAATTATACAACCTGTAACTGCTGCAGCTTGGGAAAATCATCATAAATAATATACACAATGAAATTTCAATTTCTTGGATTCTTTAGAATGATAATTGTGTCTAATTAAACTTCTCTGTTTGAAACTTCCTCAAAATAGTTCATTTAGATGAAGGAAAATAGCCAAAACTGAGGAGCATGCAAAACATCCAGATGTGATGAAATTATCGACCAGTCGCACAATAAAACAGTTTTAAAATAACAAATGATCTCAAAATTATATGAAATTTTGCAGACATGTTCTAGACACATAAGAGAAATACATATCCAAAATTTAGCTAAAATATCCAAGTATAGAGGAATAAATGATATTTTGAATTAGATGCAACTTACAAAACAGCAACTGCACTGATTCTCACCCACAACGGCAAGTTGCATTTTCAAGAGATAACAGCTTTCATTCAAAAATTATGAAACTTGGTAGGAATGTAAAAATTTCAAGTTCAAATTCCAGAAGGAAACAAAGTTATGATTTTCTGAAATAGCAGCATACAACTGCGCTCTGTTTGATATGTAGCATATTCTGAATGTGGTTATTATTGGACCAGGGAACAAAATAATCCTCCTACAGTAGAAAGGCAGAGCACCAAAAGAATAAGAAAAAATCAAGCAAAGTAGTTATCAGTAAACTACAGCAACATATATAATCTCTCAAACAACTATCAAAAGATATATCTCTAATCTCTAATAATAATACTATGATGGGAGAAGGCCTTAGTGTCATTTGTAAATCTACCAACATGTGCAACACACATACATAACTAATATAAAGAAGAATTCAGGTTCAAACTCATACTATATCTGAATTTTTACTTTTAAAAAATTAAATTTATTAAGACGTGCATCGCACGTGTAAATTACTAGTCATATATAGATATATAATCTCACAATCTTTAACCACCCAAAGAATAAGAGTAAATCAAGCAATGTAGTTATCATTAAACTACAACGACATTATAAAAAAACTACTGGAACATATATAATCTCACAATCAACTATAGAAGAGATATATTGTCACGCCCCACTTCCCAAAAAGAGAATAGGGAATACGGATACGTGACTCAGTCCAACAAATGATTTTCATCATCCATAAGCTGTCAGGATCTTTACAACATTTCACAGGAATAATCAGAGTAGGAAGCAAGAGAAGTCAACCACGCATGCATAAACGAATCAATATACCAACAGAATTTACTTGAAACAAAATTTAATAAATTTCTAATAAACCAGATTTGAACGAGTCAATAATTCTAGGTCACATTTCCCAATACAAAATAATCCAAGTGGCAGATACATTTATTCGAATAAGCAACAGGAAATAATAATAGCAAAAACTCCAGCATCTAAAATCTCAGATCACCTACTCCATCGGGCAAGCTGATCTCTATGATATGTAATTTAGCAAATTGCAGGAAGAGGAAAAAGAAAACAAAATGCTCGTCAATGCAAGTTACGGGCCGCTTGTAGTGCAGGCACAAGTACAGGAAAAGGTAAACAAATATAGAGTAACAGCGGAAACAAACATAGCATGGAATAGATATGACAGAGCAAAACAGAATGTCTAACATGAATCAGAAAACACAATCAAGTGACATGGTATGCTAACAGGTACAAGTGGTATGTAACAGATGTCAAGTGTCAGATGGTATGCAGACAGATATACAGATAACAGATACAGGTAAACAGGTAACAGATGTCAGATAACAGGTCATGTGTTTTAGTTCTATCTAGGTAACACTTCATGCGTCCCAACCTTTTACCACATGTTTGCTACATTCGAACAAATTACGTTTAGGTTTCTTAGTGGACTTTATAGGACCGTGTACTCAGGTATCAAACAGACAGATAACAAATACAGACAGACAGATAGAACCTACGGGTTCTCTCCTGCGTACACCTTCCTATAGAGAAGTGCGCAATCAGGTAATCAGATAACAGAATCGTGTATCATTTATTCATGAACACGTAACAGATAACAGATAATCCTGTGGGAAACACGGGTCCCCTTCTAAGTATACATTTCTATATTATCCACTACTAGATCTTTTCCTTAACCCCGGCTTGGTTATTTATTATTATTATCAAATAGGCATGTATATGTCACAAACAGAGTAAGAATAACTTTGAATAAACAGGTAACAGATTCAGATTGAAAGATAAATATGTACAGGTGAAAGACAACTCATAGAAGGATAGAACAACGAAAATTCTAGTTCAGGACGGTAAGACAGTACTGCACTAAATCTGAAATTTCTGTTGCTACAAAGGTGCAAATCTGAATCCGTCAGAAAATCTGGAAAATAGACTCTCGACCGAATCCAGCAAATATATATAAGTCATATGGTATTTCACAAGAACAAGACTCAAAACAGATTTGTTTCTAGAAAATATGTTCAGCCAGAATTCAGAAGTTGTATTCATAAATAGGAAAACGACATAAACACTTACTGATTAAATCCACAAAAAATCTGGAATATTCTCTAGTATGTTTAGTATCAGAAAATAAAGTTTCATAATTTTCCAACATAGATAGAATAGTCAATTAAAATCAGAAAGCAACAAGATACAGCAGTTTTGTAAATCTGGAATCATAAACACAGCAGTACTAAAACAACAATATCTTACAAAATATAAATCAAAATCCAGATCCGTCTAAAGGGTGATAAAATAGATACAGTAGGCTACAATTCATATTCACAAAGTTTTTATAAAAAGCAAATAGAATCAGGTTGAAATTAAGGTTCTTTACTGAACAGTATGAAAATTCTGAATCCACCAAAAAGTTAGGGGTTAATCCCAATTAAGTCTAGTTGTACTCAGAAAAATATTTGATCAAAATATTACCTTTAACATGAGTATGAAAATAAATTACTCTCCAGAATTCATATAAAACAGAATCTGGAATTTTTCTACACATCTGTAGAAAAATAGCCATAACTTGCAACTCATAAATCGAAACTGAGATCTGTAAGAAAATCTGGAAAGTATACAGGATTCTCTATAATTCATATTCACAAATAATTTTCATATAGTGACCTTAATAGGGTCTAAAATAATGAACAAAAATGAGGTAACAACAAAAATAGAAATCTTCTTCAAGCATAAAATCAACTAGATCATATGAAACACATCCACATCATAACCAAACATGTAATAGGGTATACTAGATGTTCAAGCAACATGGTATAAGGTATGCAGCAAGTCTACAACAAGTTATACTACTACTAACACATCAAACATACGATATCATACGAACAACATGCATTTATATATCAAGAAGTGATCATCCCTAAGTTATTTCATGTCATGTGTGTAATGTGACAACTACAGGCAGATCAACACATAGAGACAAGACATAACAAGGGTTTTGCACAAGAATTGTCTCTAGAACACAACTACACTACAGGCAGCATTTAGTACTTGTATTTGCAACAGAAATTAATACAAGTTGCTTGCCTTATAGTCGACGACAAAAAATGACGATGCAAAGAGAATAACGGGAACGGATTCCTGGGGCACGAACACGACACAACGAACGGATCACGAACGCAACTCGCGAGAACCAACGCACACACACAAGATAGGGCAGCAGAGGGGAAGAGACGACGCTACACACGGCTGCACGGCATTGGAGAAGGCGCACGGGGAGACGGGGTCGGCGACTGGGCTGCGGGGTCGCTGCGTCGTCGAGAGGAGGCAGGGGGCAGAGAAGCACAGGGGGTCTGGCACCTGGTCGAGGTCGAGCAGCGCAGGGGTAGGGCGGTGCTGCGGGGTGTTAGCGTCGCTCTGGCTGCTGCTTGTGACGTCACAACGGCAGGAATGAGGCACACAGGGGCTGGCGAGGGATGCTCGGATGGTGGAGGATGAGGTGGTCGGGAGAGAGAGATGAGCGGGAGAAGCAGAGGTAGGGGATGGGTATAGAAGTAGCGGCTAGGGTTTTTGTGTGGGGGAAAGATGAACAGCATGGGTATTTACAAACATAGGGAAAGAATATTAGGGTCAGGGTGTATGCTGAGTTACGGGTAGGGTATAGGATATATGGGTTTTAAACAAAAGGGATCCAATAAGGGAATTGGGTAGGATAGGGTATAAAAGATTCAATAATTGAGATAGTATCAAAAAGAATAATAACAAAAATAGGACATAAACAATTACAGAATATGGCTCAAAATAATAGCTCGAACAATCGGAAACGAAACAATAGGAGACAATAGAATCAAGAAACTCAAATAAGAAGACGACAAATCAAATAAAGGGATATATATATATAGAATGAAGATCCAATACACGGTCCAAAAAGAGATACAATATGAATAAATACACAAAAAGAAAAATACACCCAGAAATACATAAAATGGAAAGCACGAGTTGTATATATATATATATATATATATATATATATATATATATATATATATATATATATATATATATAGGAAAAAGTGGTATGAGCAACTTGCTCATTTAGTAAATGAGCAATTGATGATGTGGCAAACATATGATTGGAAAATCCTTAAAGGGTTAGTTGTCCAATGTATCACATGCATGCCATATAATCAATTGCTCATATCCCTTTTACCCATATATATATATATATATAACAAAACACAAAGAAAGTTATCAAGTGGCTCTCCTTAAATCCCCCCAAAATCAAAGGCCCAGATCTAACCTCACAACACATTTTTCCCTCAAAAGTTTCCCCCCAAAACTCAAATTCAAATCCCCCCCCAAAACAACTCATTTATTTATTTAATTATTTTTCTCTCTCTCTCTCTCTCTCTCTCTCTCTCTCCTTCATATATATATATATATATATATATATATATATATATATATATATATATATATATGAAAACATGGAATTTTATATCCCAATTTATAATTATTTTTCATCATATACTAATGGAAATATGGACTTTTATTTACAACTAATTATTGTCATACTATTCAAACTTCAGCTACATAATTGTTAATTTACTGTTTACAAGGCTTTTCAAATGTTGTATTGTTCTAAAGACGTGTCGTAGGTACGTGGCCATGGGCAAATCTAGTATATATATATATATATAAAATAAAACACAAAGATAGCTATCAAGTGGCTCTCCATCAATTCCCCCAAAACCAAAGGTCCAGATCTAACCTCACAAAACACATTTTTCCCCTAAAAGTTTCCCCCAAAAACTCAAATTCAAATCCCCCCAAAACAACTCATTTATTTATTTCATTCTCTCTCTCTCTCTCTCTCTCTCTCTCTCTCTCTCTCTCTCTCTCTGTATATATATATATATATATATATATATATATATATATATATATATATATATATATATATATATATATATATATATATATATATATATATATAATAAAACACAAAGAAAGCCACTTGATAGATATATATAATAAAATGTGTTTGGATTCACGGTTTGAAGTGTACGGCCATGTATCGCTTTCGACTATTTTTCGTGAGTGAAAGCAATTCATCGGCGTATATTGCAAACTGTGAGTCGAAACTCACCTCTACAAAAAATTTTGGCTCATGATAGTTGTTTACACTTGTTCACTTTGGCTTTCGACTATTTACACTTGTTCACTTTGCCATGATAGTTGTTTATGTTGACATCATGCTTATACCATGTTGCTAGTTAGTTTCTCCATGTACTTGTATCCTACATTATAAGTGGCCCGTAACTTGCAATTAACGGGTACTTGTTTTTCTCTTTCCCTCTTTCCTGCATTCGTTGAATTGCAGATTTTGGAGAACATGTTCCAGATGGTATCGGAAACATGAAATATTAGTGCTGCTTTTTATTATTATTTCTTGTAATTTGTTTGGACAATATTGTATTTGATTACTTGGATTTATTCTTGTATTTGGACAATGTGACCCAAGATATTTGTTTTATTCAGATCATGACTATTGAGATTTATATATTTGGTTTCAAGTATTCTTATCGGTATTTTGGCTCATTATGTGCATGTGGTTGATTCTTTTGCTTCCGACTCTGATAATTCTTGTGAATGTTGTAAGGATTCTTGAACAGCTTATGGATGATGAAAATCATTCGCTGGGCTTTTGTCGCATATCCGTATTCCGTATTCTTTGTGGGAAGCAGGGCGTGACAGGACTTTTTAGTGGTATCAGAGCCAGGTTCGGCTAATGTATTAGTTGCCTAATATATTAGACAAGCTTGGCTCGAACTGGGGATCTGCGCAATATTTCACCAACCATGCATGCACAAATGAATCTAATATTATCAACATTGATCTGGATGCTAACAGTTTTTGGTTTTGTGTAGACTATGGCTCGCAGAGGTTCTACTTCTCAGTCGCAGGTGACCCGATTGAGGCGGTCACTGCGGTGTTTGAGCGCTTGATTAATCAGCAGCAGAACCATAGTGATTTGGTGATGGCTACTTTGGAAGCCACTCGAGTTACTCCGCCTGTTGCGCCTAGGCAGGATGTTCTTCCTCCCTGTCCGGGAATAGTAACAGACTTTATGAGGCTGCATCCCGATAGGTTTTCAGGCACTAAGACACCTTTGGAGGCTGAACAGTGGTTGATTCGGACTGAGCAACTGCTTTTGGCAGCTAGAGTTGCTGATGCAGATAGTGTGGATGTGGTTACCATCCAGTTGGTGGACTTGGCTCATATCTGGTGGAGGTCCAAGTCCGAAAGGCTCGAAAGACCGATCACTTGGGCCACTTTCACTAGGAGCTTCTTGGAGAATTTCTTTCCTAGAAGCACCAGAGTTGAGATGGAGCAACAATTCTTAGCCCTGAAACAGGGCTCCAGGTCTGTGGACGAGTACCCAGCAGATTTAGGAGACTTAGCCGCTTCGCAGCCATTCTTATGGCGAACGAAGAGGATAGGGCTCGTAGGTTCATTTTGGGGCTTGAGCGAGACATCAAGGTGCAGCTTGTCTCTCTTCGCTTGCATACCTATGCTGAGGCTCTTGAGGCAGCTAGGGCCCAGGAGCAGGCTCGTGATGGACTGGCTTCTTCTCAGTGGACTGTTCCGCACTCAGTTGCTAGGTCTTCTGGAGGGCCTATTCGGAGACTTGTTCCAGCCACTCCAGTCAGGGCAGCTCCTTACTCTTCTGCAGGTCCTCCGAGAGTTGGTTTCTGTGACTTTTGCCATTTTCCAGGGCATGAGCGCAAGGATTGTCGACGTGCCAATCATCGTTGTTTTGGATGTGGTGTTGTTGACCATTCGGTGCGGGACTGCCCGTGGTTGGCTCCTCCAGCCAGGGCTCCTGTTCAGCCAACTACCGCAGCTCGTGGTCCAGTTAGGCCATCGCTTCCCCCGCAGCGTCAGATTTTCGGTCAGAGGACCGCTATTCTGAGGAGTGGTCAGGCTTTCAACCTGACTGCTGTGGATGCTGAGTCAGCTGAGGGTGTGGTTGCAGGTATCTTTTGTTTTATTATTTTATTGTTTGTTGTTTCTCTTTGTTTTTCTCCATTCCCCTTGCTTTATTTCTTTCTGTTTTCTTCTGCATTTTGTTTTTTCTCACCCCTGTTCAACCATTCGTTTGTTTGTCTCTTTTGCATTCCATCTTAGGTGTTGTGCTTGTGTGCTCTTTCCCTGCTCATGTTCTGTTTGATTCTAGGGCAACCCATTCTTTTGTCTCCTCTCGATTTGTCGCTCGCCATCAGTTCGAGTGCAGTAACATGTCAGAGCCTTGGAACATTGTGACAAGTGGTGGAGTTGTCATTTTTTCCCAGGAGTGCAGGCAGTGTCCCGTGATTATTGGTAGCACGGAGTGCTGGCAGTGTCCCGTGATTATTGGTAGTTCAGAGTTCAAAGCCAATCTGATTGTGAAATTCGGTATTCGACGTTATTCTGGGGATGGATTGGTTGGGTGAAACCCATGCCATTATTGATTATCGTGCCAAAAAAGTTGTGTTCCGGATTCCAGATCGCGCAGAATTTGAGTTCCATTCCGGGAAGTCTTCCCTTGGTCGAGCTGCAGTTGATCAGGAGATTTGTGCGATGGAGTTGCATTCAGGCTGTGAGGCTGCGCCTCTAGTAGTTCGGAATTTCTTGGATATTTTTCTAGATGAGTTGCCTGGCTTACCCCCTGATAGGGAAGTGGAATTCGGTATTGATGTTCAGCCGGGAACGGTACCGATATCGAAGAGTCCCTACAGGATGGTACCGGTTGAGCTAGCAGAGCTTAAGGTGCAGATTCAGTAGTTGCTTGATTTAGGTTTCATCAGACCTAGTGTTTCGCCTTGGGGTGCTTTGGTCCTTTTTGTCGATAAGAAGGATGGTGGTCGTTGACTGTGCATGGATTATCGGGAACAGAATAGAGTTACTGTGAAGAATCGGTTTTCGTTGCCCGGGATCAATGATTTGTTTGATCAGTTGAGTGGGGCTGCTGTTTTTTCGAAGTTGGATCTTCGTTCTGGGTATCACCAAGTCAAGGTGATGGCTGCGGATATACAGAAGACTGCTTTCAGGACTAGATATGGGCACTATGAGTATCTTGTGACGCCGTTCAGAGTTACGAACGCGCCGGCTGTATTCATGAGTCTTATGAACCGGGTTTTCTCTCAGTTCTTGGATAGATTCGTGGTGATCTTCATTGATGATATTTTGGTGTATTCTCAGAATTGGGAAGATCATGCTGAGCAGCTTAGAGTGGTTCTGCAGACTTTGAAGGAGAATCATCTCTATAGGAAACTCAGCAAGTGCGAGTTTTGGCTCGACGGGATTTCTTTCTTGGGGCACATTATCTCAGGTGATGGTATTTCTATGGATCATGCCAAGGTTGAGGCTGTGAAGGATTGGCCTATTTCCAAATCAGTTTCAGAAGTCAGGAGTTTTCTCGGTTTGGCTAGCTATTATCGGAAGTTCGTCCAAGATTTTTCGAAGATAGCAGGACTGTTGACTAAGTTGACTGGGAAGGATCAGAAGTTCTGTTGGTCTGATGAGTGTGATGGAGCTTTTGTTGAATTGAAGAACAGATTGACGTCAGCGCTTGTGTTGACTATTTTTGATGGTTCAGGCGGATTTGTAATTCACTGTGATGCTGTTGGTAAGGGTCTTGGAGAAGTTTTGATGCAGAAGGGCTGAATCGTTGCGTATGCATCGAGGCAGTTGAGATGAGAAGAACTATCCGACTCATGATTTGGAGTTAGCGGCAGTGGTTTTTGCTTTGAAGCTGTGGAGACATTATTTACTTGGAGATCGAGTGGAGATCTTTACAGACCACAAAAGTCTCAAGTACGTCTTCACCCAGAAAGAGTTAAACATGAGGCAAAGGTGTTGGTTAGAGCTTATGGCCGATTATGACATCAGTTTGCAATACCATCCTGGTAAAGTAAACATGGTGCAAGATGCTTTGAGCAGAATACCGGCAGTTATGTTCTTGACTCAGCAGAGGGATCTGATTGAGCAGATGAGGAGGTTGGAGTTGGAGGTTTTGTTGCCGAGTTCTGATCGGAGTTGTTTGGTGCTTCAGCTGCAGTCGTCTCTTGTTGACCAGATTAAAGAGGTGCGAGCTAGTGATGCACAATTGTAGAGATTTAGAGCTGAGGTTGAGTCTGGGTCCAGGATGGACATGGTTATTCATTCGGATGGATCTCTTCGTTTTGGGTCCAGATTATGTGTCCCGGAAGGTGATGTTCGTCAGAGGTTGCTTGAGGAAGCCCATCAGTCTTCGTATTATATCCATCCTGGCGGTACTAAGATGTATCGAGATTTGAAGCTTCATTTCTGGTGGCAGGGTATGAAAAGGGCTGTGGCTCAGTTTGTTGCTCAGTGTTTGATCTGCCAGCAGGTTAAGGCAGAGCATCAGAGAACCGATGGAATTCTTCAACCGCTTCCTATTCTTAAGTGGAAGTAGAAACATATCACTATGGATTTTGTGACGGCTTTGCCAAGGAGTCCTAAGGGTCATAATATCATTTGGGTGATTATCGACCGTTTGACGAAGAGTGCTCACTTCATTCCTTTTCGTATCGGGCAGTCTACTGAGAGCCTAGCTGAGAGGTACATGCAAGAAATTGTTAGACTTCATAGGGTTCCAGTTAGTATTGTATCCGACAGGGATGCGAAATTCAGATCTCAGTTCCGGGAGAGTCTTCAGAACAGTTTGGAGAGTAAATTAAAGTACAGTACAGCTTTTCATCCCTAGACTGATGGACAGTCAGAGCAGACTATTCAGATTCTTGAGGACATGTTGAGGTCCTGTATGCTTCAGTTTGGTGGGTCTTGGGAGGACCATTTGCATCTCGTAGAGTTCTCATACAATAACAGCTTTCAAGCCAGATTAAAGCTGCTCCGTTCGAGGCACTCTATGGGCAGAAGTGCAGATCACCAGTGTGCTGGGATGACATTGGTGAGAGGAAGTTGTTGGGTCCGGAGTTGATCACCAAGACAGTTGATGCAGTGGTTCAGATAAGGAAGCATTTGTAGGCAGCTCAGGACAGGCAGAAGCGATGGGTCGATGTCCATCGAAGAGCTTTGGAGTTTGGTGTTGGTGACAATGTTTTCCTAAAGGTATCGCCGTGGCACGGTGTCATTCGGTTCGGTGGTAGGGACAAGCTTAGCCCTAGGTTTATTGGACCGTTTGAAATTTTGGCGCGAGTAGGCAAGGTGGCTTATCATCTTGCATTGCCACCAGCTTTATCAGGAGTGCACGATGTTTTTCATGTTTCGTTGACCATTTGGACAGATTTGACTTGTGAGATTCCTCCAGTTGCTATTGTGGATCGGCGGAAGAAAGTGCTTAAGAACAAGGTCATCAAGTTGGTTCTGTTGCTTGGAATCCTCACTCGCCTGGTGAGTCGACTTGGGAGCAGGAGGAGGAGATTCAGCAGAAGTTTTCTCATTTGTTTGAGTTGTTTTGTTTTGTTCTTTTGGTTGTTTTGGGGTTACCCTATATATCTTCTTTTTGAATTTCGAGGACGGAATTCTTCTTGTTAGGTGGGTAGGATTGTAACCCCTGTTTTTCATTTTTGTGTATTTTTGAGTGTATTTTTCATTTTGGTGTATTTTCTCTCTTGTATTTTTTTCTGAACCGTATATTGGAGTTGTTTTCAATATATATTCGTTCTATTTCATTTTGAGCTCTTTGTGTTTGATTGGTTGTCTCTTTTGTTTCGTTCTTTATTATTTTGTTCTTTCTTTCATTTTGTTCTTGTCCTTCTTATTTTTGTTCTTGGGTGTGTGTGGTGGTGATTGGTTGTGATCCTATTCCCAATCCTATTATTTGATCCCTAATAAGATTACCAAGGCCAAATTAAAAATCCACAATCCTATTTGTATCCTATTTGAAACCCATTAATTCAAATCCTATTACTACTCCTAGTTACCCACAACCCATTAACTCAACTTGTATTATTAACCCTAATCCCTCCATATAAATACACCCTCCCTCACACAAACCCTAACCCCTAGACCCGGCCTCCCTCTCTCTCCCGTTGCTTGCGCCGCCGCTCACCAGCCCGACCCTACACCCCAGGCCGCGCATCACCCCCTTCTCCGGCCTGCACCCTCTAACCCGCAACACCCCAGGTCGAGCCGCCCCATCTCCTTCAAAACCGAGCCCATCACCCCCTTGGCTGACCACCTCCTACACCACCATACATAAACCCTAGTTCTCTTTCTTGGTGTGCTGCTTGGCCACAAGTTGTCGCCGTCTCTCTCCCGCTTGGGCACCTCTCTATTTTGGAGATTTGTTCGTGTGGAGATTTTTGCTCGAGTTTGCTTGGATTCACTCATTCATGGAATTTCATTCGTGAGTTTTACTCGTTACTCTTGGTTTTTGTCATTCTTCATCTTCAGTTAAGGCAAGTAACTTGTACTCCAATTCATTTGTTTGATACAAGTCAAAAATACCACCTATAGTGTAGTTGGGTCTAGAGACGACTCTTGTTTGTGTTATGTTTGATGGGTTTTGTCTCTATTATAAAAATTTGACCATAGATGACTCACGATACAATATGGACATAAATTAACTTAGGTTTTACCCGTTCTTGATTTTGACCAGGTATGTGAGATTTTTTGTGAGAATTCGTGATTTGGTTGAAACCCATGTGATATATTTGGTGTGGACATGCTAGATACCCTAATTCATGATGTTTGGATACTTGGTAGACTCAATTTCATGTTTGGTTGTGTTTTAAACAAGTTTTGTATGATATATGTTGAGTTGTTGTTAAAGGAAAAAATCTGTATTTTGTCGCTGATCTGTTTTGTATGCTATTTTGAACTGTCTTGAAGTCAGTATGTTAATTTCGGTATAAAACATGAGTTTTAGAAAATTTTGTCTATTTTCAAACCCCTCTGACTTTTCTCGATTTCGTTTTTGTATGAGTGAGTTATGACTGTTTTACTACAGCGGTGTCGATCTTTTCCAGATTTTGTTTTTCGATGATTTTAATGACTAAATGATTTTGATACTGATGCTACACATATTATTTTGATCCAGAACTTTGGTCAGTGTTTCTTTATCTAGTTAGGGGTTACCCAGAATTTTGGTGAATTTTATTGATGAGATTTATGTGCCATTTCATGCTCGTTTATGAAAATTTTACTTGCTTTATTTTACTCGTTGTTCTGTAAAGAATCGTATTTTCACCCTGATTCCTTTTACTGTATAAAAACTGTTTGTGAAATATGAAAGTTAGTATACTTTATCTATTTTTATATCCCTTTGACGGAATTGGATTTCGTTTCACTGGTTGCGAGATATTATAGTTTTCGTACAGCAGTGTTGGGAATTCCAGATTTGCCAAACTACCGTTTATTTATGTTCTCTTATTTTTTATGACTGACCTAATTTTACTGAAAAATTCTGAAACTTTATATTTAGATACTGGACATATTGGGGAATACCTCAGATTTTTCATGGATTTATTTAATTTTTTTTCATGCTGTTTTCCTGTTCTTGAATTCGTTTTCCTGATTTCTGGCTGAACCTATTTTCTGTATTCAAATCAGTTTTGAGCTATGTTTTTGTGAATTCATATATGACTTATTTATACTCGCTGGATTCGGTTGGGAGTCTATTTTCTAGACGTTTCGACGAATTCAATTTGCATGCTTGTAACACTGGGAATCACATTTTTACTACAGTATGGTCTTACTGTCCTGAACTTGAGATTTGTCTATTTTATTCCTTTATGAGATATCTTGCACTCGTAAATGTTCTCTTGCAACTTGCACTTGTTACATGATCATGCCATGTTATTCTGGATATATTTTGCACATATACATGCTTGTTTGACATTGATAATAAATAACCAAGCTGGGGTTTAAGGGACAGATCTAATAGTGGATAATTCAGAAACGTGTACTCGGAAGGGGATCCACTAATCCTACGTGATTACTTGAGACATGATACTTGACACGTGATTACATGATACTTGCATGCAAGACACGATACTTGTCACTTGCACAACTTGACACGTGATTACATGATACATGATACCTGGAGCTTGGAGCTTGATTACTTGACTTTTCTCCGAGTATACTACCATCTATGGTCCACTATGAAATCTAAAGCGAAACTATTTGTTGTAGCAACCATGCAAGGTAGGCTACATGAAGTGCTACCTAGATAGTAATCATTACAAGACTTGATACATGCTACTTGAACATGATACTTGAATATGATACTTGAACATGATACATGCTTGCTTGATACTTGACTACATGATACATGAAACTTGATACATGATTATATGATATTTGACACTTGATGCATGTTTACATGATACTTGATTACTTGACACTCGATTCATGCCGTTTATACTTGTTCACTTTGCCATGATAGTTGTTTATGTTAACATCATGCTTATACCATGTTGCTAGTTAGTTTCCCCATGTACTTGTATCCTACATTATAAGTGGTCCGTAACTTGTAATTGTCAGGTACTTGTTTTTCTCTTTTCCTCTTTTCTGCATTCGTTGAATTGCAGATTTTAGAGAACAGGTTCCAGATGGTATCGGAGACATGAAATATTAGTGCTGCTTTTTATTATTATTTCTTGTGGCTTGTTTGAACAATACTGTATTTGATTACTTGGATTTATTCTTGTATTTGGGCAATGTGACCCAAGATATTTGTTTTATTCAGATCATGACTATTTGATATTTATATATTTGGTTTCAAGTATTCTTGTTGGTATTTTGGCTCATTATGAGCATGTGGTTGATTCTTTTGCTTCCGACTCTGATGATTCTTATGAATGCTGTAAAGATTCTTGAACAGCTTATGAATGATGAAAATCATTCGCTGAGCTTTTATCGCGTATCCGTATTCCGTATTCTTTTTGGGAAGCGGGGCGTGACAAATTGTGTGTAGAAGTTTTTTTGAGAATGTTGTGTAGCAGCCTACAGCTGCTGTGTTCACTTTTCAATTATTTGTTTTTTTTATTTTTTTAACCTAGGCCGTTGTTAAAGACAACGGCCTTAGTTGAAGACAAAGCCTTTTGTGTAGAACTCACAAAAAATCCAAAAAAGAAATTTAAAGTAAGGCCGTTGTAACATCCTGAATTTTCCATTATAATTAAATAAGAGTTTGTTTGATTTCACGTGTTTTGCACGTGCAAATTTATATACATTTTTTCCCTAAAAATTATTTATTTTCATGTCATGAACAAGTAACTTAATTCTTCTCTTTCTAATTTAAAAAGCCTATTTAAATACTAGGCCTAATTTTCTGACTCTAGCCCACACTAATTAATTTAATTAATTAAATTAGAAGCCCATAGACTTTTAGCCCACTAGATTGAGCCCACTAATTTAATTCTCTTTTTGTCATGCCCCGCTTCCCAAAATACGGGAATACGAGTCCGTGACGAAGGCCCAGTGAATGATATTAACATCATCCATAAGTTGTACCATTCTTAACTCAACAACATGAAAAGAAATAATACAACCACGCAGAAAACATAATCACATAAACAATAATGAAATCCAATAACCAAATATGTGATACAAGAACTTACCAAATAGTTCGAGAATATGAAATGCTGTAACAGTTCGACGAGTTCCTTTCAGTTACCCATCACTGTACCTGTATAACATAACTTAAAAGAAAAAGGAAGAAATCCCGTTAGAGCAAGTTTCGGGCGATAAGTAGTAGGAAGCAGTAAAATAGAAAATAAA
This sequence comes from Hemerocallis citrina, assembly GCA_017893485.1. NCBI lineage: Eukaryota > Viridiplantae > Streptophyta > Magnoliopsida > Asparagales > Asphodelaceae > Hemerocallis > Hemerocallis citrina. Next base: position 109,838,998 of record CM030366.1, on the reverse strand, counting down.
GGACTATATAACAAGAACAGAAATTGGAACGATATTGGAGTCAATAATGATAAACGGTAATGTGGTAGGGTAAAAATGGCTTAGGGCCCAACCAGGGCCCAATACAACTCTCACTCAGAAATGGTGAAAACAGTGGTCCAGATCGGCGCCGAACCTCCAGTTCGGCACCGAACCTCCACTACAGGGTCGGCACCGAGTCTCCAGTTCACCCCCACAGATCCGGACTCCTCGTATCCAATGAGCGACTATGGCCCTCGGTATCCGATCCACGACAGCCCTCCAAGCCGTCCTACCATCCTGGTATAGGAGGAAGATGACGTGGCGCAGCCCAGGCCCTCAGATCCTCCCAGGAGCACAGGAGCCCCATGATCTGCCCTGTCAACTCCAAATACCACCCAGGGTTTTGCCACGTCAGCCCTATACCACTCCTGGTATTGCCACGTCAGCCCTAAACCCCCTGGGCCCTCTGCCACGTCAGGCCCATGGGCTTTCGGGTCCAGACCCGGCCCCCAAACGGAACCAAGCCCGGTTGGGGTTCCCTATAAATACTAGACCCTCACCCACCTTTTGGAGGTAATCAATCTTTTTCCACTTAAATTCACCTAGTTATTGCTACTCTCTCACAGAGACTGACTAGATCGTCGGAGGGTCCGCCACCGGGACAAACCCCGGTGTTTCAGGACCGTCTGCAGGTACACAAGACCTTGGATCCGAATAATCTGATCCGAGCCCAGATCTCCGAATCACCCTGAGGTCGCCACAGGTTCTGCCCGGTCAGCCAAGGGTCGTCAGACGAGCAGCATTCTCCTTCAAATACAAATTGAGTTCGGACTCACACCTGGTGCATCCACACGCCTCCCAAAAATAAACCGCATCAGGTTGGCGCCGTCTATGGGAACACTGCTTCAGAAGCCGACCCGAGCCCGACCATCGAGCGACCTCGACAGCCGAACTCTCATGACCTCCAAGGGCAGGAGAAAGGCCGCTTCCAACCCGGCCCCGAACCGTCCAACACCGCCGCCCGAGGGACGGAGACCAGCGCTCAGCCGCGTCGGAAGGCAACCTTCAGACCGACAGGGCAAGGTCGGGGGAGCCCCCGTCACTCACAAGGGATCCCAGGACTTTCAAGAAGAAATCTCTAAAGCTCTCCGACGGACCTCCAGGGAGGAAGGCCCACAGGATCGGCGAAGTACTGGGAACCGGAGACCCTCACCTCTGAACCCTACTCCGAGCCGCATCCAGGGTCGGGATCCCGGGTCCGAGGGAGCCATGGGTACGCCATTCACCCTGCACTATATCCACGGGGGGCCCATGGGAGGAGAATCCGATACTTCCCGAAAAGCCTTTATCCGAGAGGCGAATGCTGTCCAAAACAGCCCCTCCCCTAAGCAACAACCGCTGCCGATCTCCTCCTCAGGAGAGGACCTCGAAGAAGTTCACCTACCCCACTGCGATGCCCTCGTCGTTAGCCTCCGCATAGCTAATTGTGAGGTTCGCCGAATCCTCGTCGACAACGGCAGCTCGGTAAATATTCTTTTTCACAAAGCCCTCGAAAGTCTTAAATTATCCAAAGAGAAGCTCAAACCAGCCGAATACACGTTGCTTGAATTCTCCGGTGTCACAACCGTAATAAAGGGGATTATTACCCTCAACGTCACTGCCGGATCGGCTCCTGTCAAGAGGACCGAATCCCTGGATTTCATGATCATCGACGTCAGGGCGGCTTACAACGCCATTCTTGGCCGACCCGGACTAAACTCCTTCCAAGCGATACCTTCGGCCTACCACTTGAAGCTTAAATTTCCCACCCCCCAAGGGGTCGGCATCGTCCGAGGTAGCCACGAAGCAGCACGATCGTGCTACATAACCGCCGACGGAGGGGATGTATTCCCCCTCGACGCCGTTGAACTCGAACCCGAGAGAGACGGCCCAGCTCCCGAGCCGGTTGATGAATTAGAAGAGGTCCTGTTCGATGCCAAGGATGAGTCGAAATGGTTCCGGGTGAGCCGCTCACTCTCCGAGGACTTGAAGTCAGGCATCATCGCCTGCATCCGTCGCAACGTCGATCTCTTCGCTTGGAAACCCTCCGACATGCCCGGGATCTCCGAAGACTTGATTATGCATCGACTAAGCGTCATCCCTGACTCTAAGCCGGTCGTCCAAAAGAGGCGCAAAGTCGCCCCAGAGAGGCAACAAATTGTAAAAACGGAAGTGGACAAACTCCTGTCCGCTCGATTCATCCAGGAAGTCAGCTACCCCGAGTGGCTGGCTAATGTCGTCATGGTGAAGAAGGCAACAGGGGGTTGGCGGATCTGCATCGACTTCACGGACCTTAACAAAGCATGTCCTAAAGATCCTTTCCCCCTCCCCCGCATCGACGCTCTAATCGACGCAACCTCGGGGCATGAGCTATTGTCCTTCATGGACGCATTCTCGGGGTACAATCAGATCCGGATGTTTCCACCCGACATCTCCAAGACCTCGTTCGTCACCGACCAGGGCCTTTATTGTTACCGCGTTATGCCCTTCGGGCTGAAAAACGCCGGAGCCACGTACCAGCGACTCGTCAACAGAGTCTTCAGAGACCTGATCGGCCGCAATGTGGAAGTATACGTCGACGACATGCTTGTCAAAAGCCGGGCTGGGCCGGATCACGTCGCCGACCTCGAGGAAGCCTTCGGTGTCCTCCGACGCCACAACATGAGACTCAACCCGGCCAAATGCGCCTTCGGCGTCTCCACGGGGAAGTTCCTGGGGTTCATCGTCAGCCAACGCGGCATTGAAGCAAACCCCGAGAAAATCCAGGCCATTATTGACATGTCCCCTCCCCGGAATGTCAAGGAGGTTCAAAGGCTCACAAGTCGATTAGCGGCAATCGGCCGTTTTCTCTCCAAATCAGGAGAGGTCTCTCCCCTTTTTCAAGGCCTTGCGCGGAAAAGGGGGCTTCGAGTGGGGTACCCCTCAACAAGAAGCCTTCGAACAGCTAAAGCAATACCTCGCCAACCCGCCTCTCCTCAGCAAGCCCAAGCCGGGCGAGCCGCTGTGGCTCTACCTGTCCGCCTCGGACAACGCTCTCAGCGCTGTCCTCGTCCGAGAGGAGGAAGGGGTTCAAAAGCCACTGTATTATGTGAGCAAAGTGCTCCTCCCAGTAGAGACGAGATACGCAAAGATAGAGAAGATGGCCTATGCGCTGGTCATGGCAGCCCGGAAGCTTCGCCCTTACTTCCAAGCCCACTCCATCCAAGTACTGACTGACCAACCACTAAAGACTGTCCTTCACAAGCCCAAAAACTCCGGCCGCTTAGTCAAGTGGTCAATCGAGCTGAGCCAGTTCGACATCAGCTATCAGCCAAGGGCGGCCATTAAAGGACAGGCTCTCGCCGAATTCATAACGGAGTGCACCATCTCCGAGCAGCCTAGCCTCGAGGGATCGGATCCGACCTGGGAGGTCTTCGTCGACGGCTCGTCATGCGACACGGGAAGTGGGGCGGGCATCATCCTTCGTGGCCCCGACCAATTCCTACTTCAATACTCCCTCCGCCTCAACTTTCCAGCCTCCAACAACGAGGCAGAATACGAGGCCATGATCGCCGGATTGACCCTCGCCAGCCGAGCCGGGGCCAAGCAAGTCCGGGCCTTTAGTGATTCTCAACTCGTGGTCAATCAGATCACCGGAGAATACGAAGCCCGCGATGAACGCATGATGAAATATTTAACGGCAGTCAAGCGACTCCTGGCGTCCTTCAACTGCGCCGCGGTTATCAGAGTCCCCAGGGAACAGAACGCTCAAGCAGACGCGTTATCCAAACTTGCCTCTTCCTCCTTCGAGGGCCTCGATCAGACGGTGCTCATAGAAGTCCTCCTGAAACCAAGTATCAGTGACCCAGAGCCGGAAGCGATGTGTGTGCAAGATGGGACCAACCCGGACGACTGGACCACTCCCATCAGAAGGTTCTTAATCAATGCCGAGCTTCCTGAAGACAGAGCCGAGGCCAGACGAGTCAGAGTCCGAGCTGAAAGGTTTGTCATGATCGATGACATCCTTTTCAAACGCTCGTACACCTTGGCCGACGGCAAACCTTACCTCCGCTGCCTCACCAGCGACGAGGCCAGCTACGCCCTCAGAGACCTGCACGAGGGGATCGGCGGATGCCACATGGGGAGCAGGACGCTTGCTCGGAAGGCCCTGAATCAGGGGTACTATTGGCCAACCATGCTCCAAGACTCGCTAGACTTGGTCAAGAGGTGCGGCCCCTGCCAAAGATTCTCCCCTATCAAAAGGCTTCCTCAAGCCAATCTCCGGTCCCTGGCAAGCCCTACGCCCTTCGCTATGTGGGGTATGGACCTTGTGGGGCCCTTCCCCCTAGCAGTGGGACAAAAGAAATTCTTGATCGTCGCCATCGACTACTTCACCAAGTGGATCGAAGCCGAACCACTGTCCAGCATCACCGAACGCCAAGTGCAACAGTTCTTTTGGAAGAACATCATCTGCCGGTTCGGAATCCCTCGAGTCCTCGTCACTGACAACGGAACCCAGTTCCAAGGTCAAAACTTCCAAACCTTCTGCGCAGACATCGGCATCCAGCAACGTTTCTCTGCCATTTGCCACCCTCAGTCCAACGGCCAAGCGGAGAACGCGAACCGACAAATCCTCAACGGCCTCAAAAAGCGCCTCGACAGTTCCCCCAAAGGGCTGTGGGTCGAGGAACTGCCCAGCGTACTATGGGCGCACCGAACCACCCAGAGGATCCCCACGGGGGAAACACCATTCAGTCTGACCTACGGGACTGAGGCAGTCATCCCCGTCGAGGTCGGATTACCCTCTCCCCGGATCATAGCCTTCGATGAAGCTGACAATGCGTCCGGCCTGAGGGCCAACCTGGGCCTCGTCGCCGAGGTACGAAAGAAATCTTCAATCCGAAGAAGCATCTACCAGCAACGGATCGAGAAGTTTTACAACAAGAAGGTCCGCCCCACAAACATCAGGGCAGGGGACCTGGTGTTACGTAAGCTATCTGTCTCCGATCCAACCAAGAAGAGGAAATTGGCTCCCAACTGGGAAGGTCCATACCGTGTAGTCGAGGCTGTCCGCCCTGGTACATACCGACTGGTGGATATGGACGACCGACCCATCAGCCGACCCTAGAACGCCGAGCACCTGATGAAATTCCTGGAAGAGCGAGCCTAGGTCACAGCCTGACCATAGTAAAGTAAAACTGATGTAAGCTTTCATATGTAAAGGGCCACTTCAAGGGCCCTCCCTATCTGGTATATAAGAAGTCTCTTTTTGTTTCCAAAATCCGAATTCCTCGGCAAACAAGGGGATCGGCACCCAGGTTCACGCTCCGGTATCGTCCCCAAGAGCCCCGGTCGGGTCGACCCAGCTCCGGGCCAGGGAGTCTTTCTGTTCCCCCACGTCGATCCCTCACGAATCCGCGGGGCCAGACCTCGCCTCCACCGCCCTTCACCACACCGCTGACCAGAGCAAAGAAGGAAAAGATTTCTTTATTTCATATTCTTTTATTTTGTTCGGGGAAAACAAACAACAACCGTTACAAGACCACTCCACTCATCTCAAACTAAGGGAAATCGCCGCCTTAGGGCTCCTCGGATCCAGCGAGGGGCGGGATCACTCCAACCGAACGACTTGGGGCTCTCTCTTCATCATGACGGTCCTTCGGTTCTGCCACAATCGACACACCGGCCACGGAGCTCTGAGCGTCAACGGATCGCATACGCTCCATCAAAAGCATCGCAGAGGGAACCCCCTCCGCTCGCCTACCCCCCGAGGAAGATAGCGAGACCCCCAACATCGTCCTATAACGGTGTATCTCCATCTCCTTCTCCACTATCACATCACGAAGTAGCTTTTCAGAGGAGGGCCTCTGCACCGAGGAACTAGACATAGTATATCCGAGACCGGCACCCCCGAGCTCCCGATCCGCAATCGCCCTCCTCAGCCGGCTTGCCTCCTTACTATGGGCCTCAGACTTATTCCTGTAGTAATTGAAAGCCGCATCAGTATCACGGGCCCCCTTTCGGTACCGAACCAAAGTGGCCTCCAGGGCCTCAACCTTGCTCTGAAGCCAAGCCACGTCGGAACGACGGGGGTCCGCCTCAGGAGGGGGAGCCATAACCTACAAAAGAACCAGCCCACTCAAAATGCATAAGCAAGGAGGTTCGGAAGTATTCAAGGTCAAAACACTTGGCCAGCCAAAAAACCCCTTTTTATAAATTTAGTTTCTCCATACAAAAAATGCGGTGGCCAGTCCGCGGAAGGCAAATACAATCGAGAGAAGGAAAAAGAAGGACAAAAAATTTTACAGCTAGTTTTCCCACCTCAGTATCGGTCGGGTTCACGGGGGGGTCGGCAGCCTGGTCACCATCGGGCTCTTGGTCGCCAGGGGTCTTCGGTGTCCCCTCAATCTCCATATCAAACTCGAAGTGGGACAGGTCGATAGTAGGATAGAAGTGTCTCACATGACTGAGGGCCTTTGCATAACAGTTGTCCTGGGCCTTGATCACCAGGAGCTGACACGACTCCGTCACCTCATCCTTCTCCTTCGCCGACCTCTTCTCCTGAGCCGCCATCGTCTTCACCCATTCCTCCTTTTCCTTGTCAAAGGCCGCCTTCATTTCCGTCTCCCTCCCATGAGAGCCTTCGAGCTCTACCTTCAACTCCTTCACCTCCTGCTCGGCCTTGTCAGCCCGGTCTCGCTCTCACTGCAAAGCCGCCTCATAAAGGCCTCTCACATGGGCCCCCTGCACGGTCGCCTGCAATATCCTAACAATACTAAGAAACCTGTCTTAAATGACATGATCTTAGAGCAAATGGGTTCGGTTGATTTACCAGCACATTGGCCTGCGCAAGACGCACGTACGCCTCGTCCAGGGTCTGGGCCTTCATATCCGAACGGTCCCGGGGGGTCGCCAGGTTATCGGCAACCTCCATGGCCTGGCGCCCTCGGACCAGGCAATCACCCTCTCGGATCGACCAATTCGGCACCCACGGCCGCCGAAGTCTCTCCTCTATCCCGGTATCCACCAGGGGACCCTTCCCCTTATCAAGGTCAGTAGCCCTGCCCTGATCCGAGCCTCCCTGGACCACCGCGTCCCCGCCTGTCTCCGAGCGGGTCCTTTTGGCCCTAGGCTGAGTTGGGGCCTCAGAGACCACCTGGGACAATTCGGACGTCTTCACCACGTCACCCTTCTTCTCGACCTTCTTCTTCTTCATGGCGAGCCTCAGCGCCCTAATCGATTCTTCATCCATATCTGTAAAAAAATCCATTAAGAACAATGAGCAAGAAAGTACAAGAAGATCGAGAGAAAGGAAACAACCACATACTAGAAAGTACGGCAGGGCTCAGTCCAGCTCTCGCCAGGTGAGCCTCTGTCACCTTCGCCCAATTAATGCTGTACGACAAACGGAGGCGCTCAACAAACCTCCATTCCTCAGCCGTCAGGTCCCCCGGCCTCGGCGTTTCATAGCTCGGCTTAGAATGGTTCCACCGCGTGGGAATATCCCAAGGATCCTCGCTCCGAATCACCAAATATTTCTTCTTCCAAAACTTGATAGAATCCGGGTGACCGTGGACTACCTTCCCCTTACCACGAGGCGAAATATAGTACACTCCCTCTGACGATGAGCCTATCATCAACATCGCTCGGAACACATTCAGCCGCAGGGGCACCTTCTGCTCTTCACACATCAGCACGAAGCAGACGATCTGCTTCCAAGAGTTCGGCCCAAACTGCATCGGTGCCAAAGACGCCCAATTCAGCACCTCCCGAACGAATGGGTGGATCGGCAGCCTCAATCCGGAGATAAAGGCGTCCACAGGGAAGACACAATACCTATCCGGCAGGGGGTCGGTCGGCCGAAGAGTAGAGTTCGGCAGCAGAAGCTCATAGTTGGACCCAATGTAGTACGCCAACTGCAGAGCCCCTAAGTCACCTACCTCCAGAACTGTCGGGTGTGCTTCCACCTTCACCCTCTTTCGGCTCGGCAACGATGGCTGGACCCCAGAGAGCTCCTTATCGGAGAGATCGTCGGGATAGCAACGGAAGGGTTTGGGTTGTACAGACGATCCTATCGTCAGATCACCGTAAACGGGTACCTGACTCGAGCCGCCGATCCCCGACTCCCTCTTCTTCTTCGGAGCCCTCTTCTTCTTCTTGGCTCGCTCCGGCGAGGGTGTAGACAATCGAGCCAGGACGGCCGGATTCCGAGGCCCTTCGGCGGCATCCCCTTCAGAACTGCCCCCCTCTCCGGAAGCCAACCCTGGGGTCCGGACTTCTTCTGAACTACCGCCCTCCTCCTCGGAATCGCTACTGTCCACCACGAAATGCCTCCGAGATCGCAACGGCTTCACTTCATGTACCACCTCCTCCTCGCTTACCGTCTCCTCCCACGAGGTCGATTTGAAGACAGGCTTCACTCCCCCCCAGACGTCGACGCCGACGAGCCAGACTGAGCCCTTTCCATCTGTGTCAAAGCTAAAACGGACTTACCGGTTAACCTGAGACCGCTTCGGGAGAACGGGCCTACTGCGGGAAACTGAAGAGTTAGAGGATTTTGTGAAGAGTAAGGAGCAAGAAAAAAGTGGGCGATGAAAGGAGAGGGGAGAACATTTATAGGGGATAGAAATGACTCCTCGATTTCCGCAGTTACTATTCAACGATTGACGTGCAACTGCCACCTGGAGAATCACGCCACGACCTCGAAACCTGCGCTGCTGACGTCACCCAGCGCCAGGCTGGCAACCCTGCGCAGGGGTCGGTTCGGATGGAGGAATCGGAGGGGGGGCTTTACTTAAGATTTAAGGCTCCAGGGTTCGGTTGGCTCACCTCTCACCCGCGAACAAATCGGGGCTTACGACCTCGGCAGCCGAAACCCCCGGAGTGGTGCCACCCGATAAAAGCACCGCCAAGGCAGCAGACCACCCCGCTCAGTCCCTCGGAAGCAACGGCTCACCATCACCCTTACCGACCCATAATCCCTCCTCATCTCGAGGTTCGGTCTGGCATCAGGGTACTCTTCTCAGGAAGGTCCACCGGCTCGCCATCACCCTTACCGACCCATAATCTCTCCTCGTCTCGAGGTTCGGTCTGGCACCAGGGTACTCTTCTCAGGAAGAAACAACGGCTCGCCATCACCCTTACCGACCCATAATCCCTCGCTAGCTCGAGGTCCGGTCTGGCACCTGGGTACTCTTCTTCGGAAGATCCACCGGCTCGCCATCACCCTTACCGACCCATAATCCCTCCTCACCTCGAGGTTCGATCTGGCACCAGGGTACTCTTCTCAGGAAGAAACAACGGCTCGCCTTCACCCTTACCGACCCGTAATCCCTTGCTAGCTCGAGGTCCGGTCTGGCACCTGGGTACTCTTCTTCGGAAGATCCACCGGCTCGCCATCACCCTTACCGACCCATAATCCCTCCTCATCCCGAGATTCGGTCTGGCACCAGGGTACTCTTCTCAGGAAGAAACAACGGCTTGCCATCCCCCTTGTTGGCCCATAAGTCCCTCGCCAGCTCGAGGTCGGGTCCAGCACCAGGGCCTTCTTCTCAGGAAGAATCACCGGCTTGCCATCACCCTTGCCGACACATAATCCCTCGTCTTCTCGAGGTGCGGTCGAGCACCAGGGTACTCTTCTCAGGAAGAAACAACGGCTCGCCATCACCCTTACCGACACGTAATCCCTCGTCATCTCGAGGTTTTGTCGAGCACCAGGGCCCTCTTCTCAGGAAGAAACACCAGTTCGCCATCCCCCTCACCGACACATAATCCCTCGTCTTCTCGAGGTTCGGTCGAGCGCCGAGGTACTCTTCTCAGGAGGAAGCAACGGCTCGCCATCAACCTTACCGCCTAACAGGCTCTCGCCGGCTCGAGGATCGCTCTAGACAATCAAAATGCCCCCCTCAGGAAGACCCAGGGGTTCGCCATCCCATTTTTTACACCCGTAAACACTCCTCCACGGCTAGCTCCCGCACCCCCGTAGGAGTGGGGGGCTTGTGTGGTAGGGTAAAAATAGCTTAGGGCCCAACCAGGGCCCAATACAACTCTCACTCAGAAATGGTGAAAACAGTGGTCCAGATCGGCGCCGAACCTCCACTACAGGGTCGGCGCCGAGTCTCCAGTTCACCCCCACAGATCCGAACTCCTCGTATCCAATGAGCGACTATGGCCCTCGGTATCCGATCCACGACAGCCCTCCAAGCCGTCCTACCATCCTGGTATAGGAGGAAGATGACGTGGCGCAGCCCAGGCCCTCAGATCCTCCCAGGAGCACAGGAGCCCCATGATCTGCCCTGTCAACTCCAAATACCACCCAGGGTTTTGCCACGTCAGCCCTATACCACTCCTGGTATTGCCACGTCAGCCCTAAACCCCCTGGGCCCTCTGCCACGTCAGGCCCATGGGCTTTCGGGTCCAGACCCGGCCCCCAAACGGAACCAAGCCCGGTTGGGGTTCCCTATAAATACTAGACCCTCACCCACCTTTTGGAGGTAATCAATCTTTTTCCACTTAAATTCACCTAGTTATTGCTACTCTCTCACAGAGACTGACTAGATCGTCGGAGGGTCCGCCACCGGGACAAACCCCGGTGTTTCAGGACCGTCTGCAGGTACACAAGACCTCGGATCCGAATAATCTGATCTGAGCCCAGATCTCCGAATCACCCTGAGGTCGCCACAGGTTCCGCCCGGTCAACCAAGGGTCATCAGACGAGCAGCATTCTCCTTCAAATACAAATTGAGTCCGAACTCACACCTAGTGCATCCACACGCCTCCCAAAAATAAACCGCATCAATAACGATAACACTGGCTATTGAGCAATTTCTTGCACAATAACGATAACACTGGCCATTTGCAATTTCTTGCAAAATGACGATAACACTGGTCATTTGCAAATTCTTGTAAATTGACGATAATACTGGCCATTTGCAATTTCTTGCAAAATGACAATAACGATATTTGGAAAACACGGGCCCCACACTCCCGAGTACAGTCACTATGTCATCAACTACCCTAGTCAACCCTTAACCCCGGCTTGTTATTATTTTATTAACAATCATTTATGAACATGCACGTGATCAATGTGGATGATGGTATCAATACTCATGCAACAGGTACAATCGATGAGACCGGTAGTACTAGTACAATTTCAAGATGATATAAAGACTATACAATACATGAAATATACATGGTCCAATTCATTAAATATGGAAAACACGGTTTACATGCAAAACATAACAATATATGGACTAAGTGTACTACAATTTCTATGTGCAAGATTTTAAGTTTCTATGTCAGGAACCGGGTCGAAACCCCAGTACAGAGCAAATGACAAGGCAGTATATGTGAATGTTCAATAGTACAATAAATTTACAATTTGGGATTGAAGTCAACAATAATAGCACAATGAAAAGACTATGAATCAATAACATGGTACAATAAATAAACAATGGAGTTCAATTAGATATGATATTCAATTTGATTACTATTTTCTGGATTTCAAAGAGTGTCTTCTTGAACTAAAAACAATAAAATGAGTTCAAAAAATGCTTGCCTGTTAGGAGAAGATTAGTTCCGATATAGGGAATAACGGGATTAGGATCCCGGGCGACAAATCACGAACACGAAGTACTAACACGTGCGAGCCACGTGCAAGACACCAAACAGCGAACCCGGTACACAAACAGCAACCCAAAATAGCGGATTAGTAAGCACACACGGATCCCAAGGCAAAATAGAAAACTCCCACTTCCTTCACACAAACAGCAAACAACAAGAGCAGATCCCCCCTACTCTTTACACAGCAGCGGATTCCCCACACTGGATCCAAATGAACATCAAACAGCCTCTTCGGATCCCTACCCACACAACAGCAAACTCCGAGTGTGACCACTGAGGCTTCGTCTTCTCCAACGCGACGGAAAGGGAGAAGAGGAGCGACAGCGGGCGACTGCGACCGGGAGGTGGCGACGGTGCTGCGGTCAGGAAGCGACGCAACGACCAGGGCTTCGATGTCGACGAAACTCTATTTCGCGACGAAACAGAGAATGACGAGAACGGCGGCGAGAACGGCAGGGGGGTCTTCGGTGGATGGCGAATCTCTACAACGACGGCCTAAAGTGAGTGGCGACTGAGGATGAGTAGCGACGGTGGGAGTCACCGAGGTGAAGGGAAGAGGAGACGAGGAGCTAGGCGCGGCAATGGCGGGAGCGATATTGACGACGGAGCTTCGGGTTGAGGAAGAGCAAGTGGTGGGTTCTCTGAGGTGGAGCTTCGACGAGGTGCAGAAGGGCGGTAGGAAGACGATGGGAGTTTGAAGCTTCGACAGTCGATGGGTTCGACGAGGACCCAGAGGAAGAAGAAGAAAGAGGCTCGGCAGTGGGTTCGGGGGCTGGCACAGTCGAGCGAGCGGAGTACTGTGGAGGAGGTGGACAGCGAGGCGAGTGGTAGGCTCGAGAGTGGCGATGAGCGGAGACAGGGCGCTCGGAGGTGGGGAGCGAGCTCGATGGGTATGATGGTGGGTTCTTCAGAGGTTGCGAGTGGAGGAAAAGGTCGAAGAGCGATGGCGTGGCGACAGGAGGTCACGAGGGGGAGCTTCGGTGGCGAGGATGGTGGAGGATGGCAATGGCTCGAAGCGACAAGGTGCTCATCGAGCGAAGGAGGAAAACGAATGGGGAGAGCTCTCTTTTTCGGTTGGGGGAAACATAGAGGAGAGAAAGAAAGAAAGTAACGGGGAGAGAGCGGTTAAAAAATAATACTAATAAATATAATTAAGATTACAATAATGGGGGAGAGATCATAGGGCTGATTGTTAGGGACTCAATTTTGGGGGTTACAGGAAGATACAGTTAGGATTAATTGTGGGGATTATGGGGGAGAAGATCTGGGATTGACTGGTCAATAACAGATTAGAGGAAGAACTGGGCTAATGGGTATTGGGTTTAGGGTAGGCTCGGATCCAATAAGAGATGGGCTTAGGTTAGGCTCAGATTAGATATAAATAAATAATATGAAATTAAATATAAAATTTGGGCCTTAACAAAATAGTAATAATAGTAGTAATAACATTGAGCTTTAAAAAACAATAAAAATAGTAACAATAATGGTAACAAAAGTAACAATAACAACAAATGTTGATAATTAAAATAATAATAACAATAACAATAATCATAATAACAATAATCACAATAATGCTAATAATAATAATAATAGTAATAATAATAATAATAATAATAATAATAATAATATAATAATAATAATAATAATAATAATAATAATAATAATAATAATAATAATAGCAGTAATAATGAAAATAACAATAACAATAATAATATTAGTAATAATAAGATTATGTAACAAATAGGAATTGGATTTAAACAAACTTATTAAAATGATCCGAATAGTAATAATGTAAGTAGTCGATCAATTTGGACTAGAAAAATAAAATTAAAACATACCGCCATTCAAAATAAATATAATTTCTTATTAGAAAATACTTTGGTAGAAGATTAAAAGCGAAATTAACACAGAGTAAGTTTATAAATAATCGAAATACAGAAAATATTTAGGTTATACGTATTTACGGGAATGGGGGTTACACTTTTAATTATCACAACTTGTAAGATAGACTAGTTTTGTAACCAATTAATTAATTAAATATGTACAACTAGTACTAGGTGTGCTTGGTGTGACATGTGCATTGCACTAGCACGTGTCTTGTGTGTGCTTAGGCTTGGCCGGATTGGAGCAAGAGAGGGTGGGAGAGATGGAGTGAGTGGAGAGGTGGTTTTGAGTTCATGGGTAGTTGTTCTAACTCCCTAATTCATCCTAGCCCCTAATCTACAACCATCTAGTTCAATCTTGGCCCTCCATTTTACTTTGAAAAAATGTATAACCCCCCCCCCCCCCCCCCCCCATTCTCTTCATAAAATACACTAGAAAATTTGGTAAAAGAAAAAAGAAAGAAAGAAACAAGTGTGAGAAAAGATTGAGAGCAATAGTGAGAAAAGATTGAGCTGCATTTTGTTGTGTGTTCTTGCATCCATTGGAGGCCGACCTACAAGCTAGAGGACAAGTGAAGCTCGGGTTTCCATCAAGCAAGGAGGAGAAGGCGCTTTTGTGGCACAATCTAGAAGAAGGAACCGTTTGTGTGTTCAAGGATATTTATAGGAGTTTTTCTATTCGTTTTTCTTCAAAAATGTGGGTGATTTCTCGAGCTTCTACTTTAGATACCATGCTAGCAGGGATTGAAATTGTGATTTTGTTAAGAATGAGTAGGAAAGATTGCCATTCATTTGTTTAAGGAGATTAAGGATAAAAGAACACTAATTGAGCTTCATGAAAAGTTAGTAGAATAAACTAGAATGTGTAAATAAGGATGTGTTATGATGGTTTGGATAGTATAATTGCATGCTAAATGGAAAGATCATGATTTTTATGAAAAATTGCTTGTGTATGAATTGAAAATTACAATATGTGGGAAATGTGCTTATGGATAAATTATAGAATGTAAATTATTATTCGTGTAATATTAATAGATTGAATTGTGATAAAAGTGTGTTTCATTTTGCCTTATGCATGTAGTGTTGTAGTTACTTGATTTATTATCTATATTGTCTTTTGAAATATAAGAAAATGGGTAATTTGTGAAATAGGGCTAATTTGAAGAGCTAATTTTTGTAAAGAATGAAAGAGAGAAAAACTTGCATGAACTTATTATGAATGAGAGAAAATTTGTGGGTAAAAGAATTCGTTTAAAAAGAATGGCTTCTATGTCGAAAAATGTAGTCACGATCCAATTTTTAAATAAACTAAAGAAAATAGTTTTATATGTGTAAAAAATAGATTTTCGATAATCTAATCATATGCAAGTTACTGTTTTTCTAAAAGAATAATAATCAAGGGGAGATCTTTATTTTTATAAGAACAATTTGAATGAGAAATCAAGTTTTTCTACAATTAACTAGAAACAGTACAGTCAGACATAAAAACGTTTTAACCAAATTCTCTTACGGTTGAGTCACTCGGACCTATAGGTCATCGGGTGCATTTTAAGAGAGTTACTGTAGCACAGCGGAGCCATGGGTCTTGGGTTCGAGTCTCGGCAGAGACATTGTTTTTCTATAATCTGGTTTTTATTCAGAACCGAACCCAAAAACTTAAGTATAATTTAAGTCATCCTTTAAACAGAGAGTCGCTGTGGACTTTTTAGTCCTCAGGTGCGCTCCAAAGCGGTTACTGTAGCAGCAGGCGGGGGATTTTGATGGGTTCGAAACCGGCCTCTGGCCATTTATTTTGTTTTTTTGATTTTTTTATACTTTGACTTATTATATGAGTTTTTAATGTTATAAAAATGGGGGGGAAATTATTAGAAACCTTAGAAAAATATCTAGACTTCATGAAAATTTTCCTACAACGCTTTGACTTATTACAATGAGAATTAGAAGCGAATTTTGGGAAAAGAGATTAATAAAATTTCTTTAAATATGATTTTTTTGTGATTAAAGATAATAAATATTTTGAATGTAGAGAAATTTTGTATAGAGCTCTAAAATATGATTTTGACATGGAAAAATTAAGTGATATTAAATATGAGGTTGATGTGCAAAACTATGCAAATTGTGCATGGAAAATAAAGAAAAAGGAACATGATGATATGTGAAATTTGTGAATATGTGTACTCTCATTTTGATGAGCATGGAAAGAAAATTGAGACTAGAGTTTTAGCTAAGTCCCTACGTCAGCAAGAATGAAATTTTGAAAGAGAAATGTGAAAAATAAAGACCAAGTTTGGATCATGGTTAATGATTAATATTTAAGACCGGTATAGAGGTAACGCTAATTCTAGAGTATTGATTTTTATTCATGATGCAATTATCTAAGTATTAGATACATAGTGGAGATGTGATGAAAGTAAGAAAAAAACATAAGTATGAGGGCCATCGGATCTGCAGTGTGAGAGTGTTCACAGGATGTCCTTATGATGCATCATGACTAGGACGTGGATACTACTCCAGGATATCATACCAGTGGCGATGCTTGTGGGGTGTTTGGTGACTACAGGTGGTGCCATTGTCCATGGCGGAGGCGAATTGCCACAGGATGACTGCATGATGCGTCATGTGTCAGTGCGTGGGATTCTCTCCAGGATGTCTGGACATGGGCTCCTAGCTCATAGAACACCTAAGATACTAACCGTAGTTACCGTAGTAGAGTAGATCATGGCGAGGGAATGAACCCTACAAGATGAAGTACGATTAAGGGCTTGCCCTCGGACCGATGTAGTATGGGATGCATTGAATCCGAACAAGTGCGCATTAGTGTCATGTAATAATAATTGCATTAAGGACTAAGTGTACATTCACACACGACATCAATAGAATAGTCCCCCTTAACTTTGTTTGTGACAAGTGTGTGCTTTCTAAGTAAGAGAAATTGATGTATTATATCCTAGCATCAGTTGTATGCAACTAACGTACCCACAGTTTCTATACAGGACAAAGTGATTGACAAGAACTAAAGATTGATTGCTGCTTAAAGAATGTTCAAGTTGTTATTCAATTCATGTATAATGTTGTAATTTGCTTCCACTGTGTAAAATGTAATCATTGTTGTAATAAAAGTTTTTAATTCCTTGTAAAATTGTACGAAGAGAAGTATAAAGATCCTGTGGAACTTCGAATTCAGTCTTATTTGGAATTCGGGGTGTTACAGAGTCATTTGTAACACCCCTACCCCGAGCTCGGACAATTTATACAATTTAGAAGACAAATTATTTATAGTATAGTACAACTGCCCTCCACAGGCTGCCTCTCAAAAGGTGGTTAACCGAATTGGTGACTCTTGATCATAGGCAAAAGTATTTATTAATATTATATTCATTTTGAACTCCCGATATGGGATTATTCTAATCCTTCTCTTCTCTTCCGCTACACACAGCAGAAGCCACAACGGGCCCCTGCCACATCACCCAGTGGTGACGTTATCCCACAAGCACACAACACAACATGCTGCTATGTATTCCTTTTCCCGTGGGCCCCATTTTCTCCTACCAACTTCAAATTATTTACATATATTGCCATCAACCTATTAATACAAACATATATATATAATCACCATATATACTATATTATATATTTGAAAATTACGAGGTGTTACACACACCCCCCCTTCAGAAATCAGTGTCCTCACTGAGCACGGGGCATGCACAACCAGTGCAAGATCTCCTTTCTAGCCGATGTGGAATGGCATACCTTGATTCTGCTAGCTGTACAGTACCCTGATTCTGCTAGTTGTACAGTCTCCTACCTGGGCGACTTGTCCCAACCTTGCTCCCTCTCAGGGATACTTACCAGTATATCTGCTAGCTCCATCTCAGGCATAACCACCAGTCTGTACCCACACTCGGTGTCGAAAATCGGCTCTGAGACCATTTGTAACACCCCTGCCCCGAGCTCGGACAATTTCTACAATTTAGAAGACAAATTATTTATAGTATGTACAACTGCCCACCACAGACTGCTTCTCAAAAAGTGGTTAACCGAATTGGTGACTCTTGATCATAGGCAATAGTATTTATTAATATTATATTCATTTTGAACTCCCGATATGGGATTATTCTAATCCTTCTCTTCTCTTCCGCTACATACAGCAGAAGCCACAACGGGCTCCTGCCACGTCACCCAGTGGTGACATCATCCCACAAGCACACAGCACAACGTGCTGCTGTGTACTCCTTTTCCCGTAGGCCCCATCTTCTCCTACCAACTTCAAATTCTTTACATATATTGCCATCAACCTATTAATACACACACATATATATAATCACCATATATACTATATTATATATTTGAAAATTACGGAGTGTTACAGCCGTTGTCTAAAACAACAGCCTAGGTTTTAGGCAAAATATCGATTTTTTGGGGTTGCTCTCTGTTTTGGCCAAGCCAAAAGGAGTAACAAGTCAGAGAGCAATTTTTTTTTCTAAACCTAGGCCGTTGTTAACAATGGCCTAGGTTATAGAAAAAAATTTAAATTTTTTGGGTTGCTCTCTGACTTGCCGAAGCTAATATGTAGCAACAAGTCAGAGAGCAACATTTTTTTTTAAAGCTAGGCCGTTGTTGGAGACAACGGCCTCCAACAACGGCCTATGTTTTAGGAAAAATTTGGAATTTTTGATTTGCTCTCTGACTTGCCCAAGCTAAAAGGACCAAGAAGTCAGAGAGTAACCAATTTTTCCTTTTAAAACTAAGGCTGTTGTTGGGTTGCTCTCTGTCTTGGCCAAGCTATAGTTTTTTTAAAGACAACGGCCTAAGTTATATGAAAAATGTAGTACTTTTTTCGGTTGCTCTCTGTCTTGGCCAAGACAAAAGAAGCAGCAACTCAGAGAACAAAAAATAAACCAAAAAAATTGAATTTTTTGGGTTGCTCTCTGACTTGCCCAAACTAATATGTAGCAACAAGTTAGACAGCAACAAAAAAAAATTAAGCCTTAGACAACGGAACAGCGGCCTATGTTTTAGGAAAAAAATGGAATTTTTTTATTTGCTCTCTGACTTGGCCAAGGTAAAAGGAGCAACAAGTCAGAGAGCAACCAATTTTTTTTTTTAAATAAGGTCGTTGTCTCCAACAACGGCCTAAGTAATATGGAAAAAATTGGAACTTTTTGGGTTGTTCTCTGACTTCGCCAAGGTAAAAGGAGCAAAAAGTCAGAGAGCAACCAAATTTTCTTTTTAAAACTAAGGCCGTTGTCTCCAACAACAGCCTAAGTAATATGGAAAAATACTTTTTAGGTTGTTCTCTGACTTGGCCAATCTAAAAAGGAGCAACAAGTTAGAGACTAACCAATTTTTCTTTTTAAAACTAAGGTCGTTGTCTCCAACAACGGCCTTAGTTATATGAAATTTTCCAAAAAAAATTTGCTTTTTACAACTGTCTCTCCATTCTTTACGAATAGTGTCTCTCGAACTGTATGCCAAAGACATTTATATGCTTGTATATCATTTATATATTTTATTAATTTTCATTTTTAGCCACCTAACTAACCAATATACAATCGTTAAGGTTAAATGTTAAAAAAAATACCAGAAATTAAAAGATGATCTTTTCATTCGTAAAAATCAATTCCTTTTATATGTTTTTACCCCTAACATGTAATTTCTTCTGGACTTATGCATATGCCTATCCAGTTTAACACCTAACCCCTAACCATACCCCCCAAACCAATAATATTTCAGTTAGGGTTAGGGTAAGGTTAAAGTTAGTGTTAACTTTGGTAATAGGGTTAGGGTTAGGGTAAGCTACACTCACCCGTTAACAAGGATTATACGTCAACATGAACAAATAAAATAATAATTGTATACATTGAAGAATTCGTAAATTTTGTAACCCAACCATAACCTTAATCATAACCCTACACTCACCCCATAAACCTACCATAACCCTAAACCCTACCCCTACCAAAAAACCCTATAGTCACCCGTAACCCTACCATAACCCTACTCATAACCCTATACACTCACCCATAACCCTACTCATAACCCTACACTCACCCGTAACCCTACCATAACCCTACTCATAACCCTACACTCACCCGTAACCCTACCATAACCCTACTCATAACCTTACACTCACCCGTAACCCTACACATAACCACACTCACCCAACCCTACCATAACCCTACTCATAACCTTACACTCACCCTTAACCCTACCATAACCCTAATCATAACCCTACACTCACCTGTAACCCTACCATAACCCTACCTTACCCTAACCAGATCCTAACCCCTGTTAACACTAACCTTAACCTTACCATAACCCTCACTAAAATATTATGGATTTTGGGGTATGGTAGGGGTTAGGTGTTAAACTGGATAGGTATACGCATAAGTCCAGAAGAAATTACATATTAGGAGTAAAAATATATTTTAAAAAATGATTTTTACGAATGAAAAGATCATCTTTTATTTTCTAGACTTTTTTTAACATTTAACCTAACGATTGTATATTGGTTAGTTAGGTGGCTAAAAATGGAAATTAATAAAATATATAAACGATATACAAGCATATGAATGTCTTTTGTGTAAAGTTTGAGAGATACTATTCCTAAAGAGTGGAAAGACAATTGTAAAAAGCAATTTTTTTTAAAAATTGGCAAAATTTCATATAACAAAGGCCGTTGTTGAGCTTTAAAAAAAAAAAAAAAAAAAAAAATTGTTGCTCTCTGACTTGTTGCTACATATTATCTTGGGAAAGTCAGAGAGCAACCCAAAATATTCAAATTTTTTGCTATAACGGAGACAACGGCCTAGGTTTAGATTTTAAAAAAAATTGCTCTCTGACTTGTTGCTCCTTTTGGCTTGGCCAAGACAGAAGCAACCAAAAAAATTATAATATTTTTCATATAACTTAGGCCGTTATTGGAGACAACGGCCTCAGCTTAAAAAAATTTTAAAAAAAATTAAAAAAATTAAAAAAACTTAAAAACAATAAAATAAAATAAAAAATTTGCTCTCTGACTTGTTGCTACATTTTAGCTTGGGCAAGTCAGAGAGCAGCCTAAAAAGTTCAAAATTTTTTGCTACAGCGGCCTAGGTTTAGAATAATAAAAAAATTGCTCTCTAACTTGTTGCTCCTTTTGGTTTGGCCAAAACAGAGAGCAACCCAGAAAATTATAATATTTTTCATATAACTCGGCCTCAGTTATAAAAAAAAAAAAATTGTTTGCTCTCTGACTTGTTGCTACATATTAGCTTTGGCAAGTCAGAGAACAACCCAAAAAATTCAAATTTATTTGCTATAAAATATTAAAAAATTTGCTCTCTGACTTGTTGTTTCTTTTGGCTTGGCTAAGACAGAGAGCAACCCAGAAAATTATAATATTTTTCATATCACTTGGCTGTTGTTGGAGACAACAGCCTCAGCTTTAAAAAAAAATTGTTGCTCTCTGACTTGTTGCTACATATTAGCTTGGGCAAGTCAGAGAGCAGCCCAAAAAAATTCAAAAATTTTTGCTATAGGTTTAGAAAAAATTTGCTCATTTTCGATAAGCCAAGACAGAGAGCTACTGATCAAAAAAAAAACATAGAACCTAGCTTAAGTAAATAAATATATATATATATATATATATATATATATATATATATATATATATATATATATATATTCAATTTAACACAACAGCTACAGCTGCTACACTACATTCTCCAAAAAAATACTACATACAATTCCATGAGCTACATTCTCCAAAAAAATACTACATACAATTTCATCAGCTACATTCTCCAAATAAAAAACTACATACAATCTCTAACATAAAAACTACATTCTCCAAAAAAACAACAACAACAACAACAACAACAACAAAATTCACAATTATCACATAATAACAACTACATCAACAACAACTAAAAATAACCATATCTCAACAACAAGCACAACAAGTTCTATCAATTACATTCAACAACAACAACAACAATTGTACTATAAAAAAAAGACTGTATAAAGAAATACTCAAGCACTGGGCGTGTAAGTTTGTGGTGCTTGCCTCTTCCAAGCAAGTTGTCATCGTCGGATTGGGGATGACGCCGGTGCAATTTTTTTTTTTCTCCCTCCTCTTGTATGTCTCCAACAACACTTTCTTGATGCTCTTCTTCTTGATCTTCTTCTAGAGGTGTTGATGTAGCTTGATATTGGCGTTGTTGCCCCGGGCCAGATAGCCTACCCCTCACGCTCTTACATCGTTGTTTACGTACGGATTTATCCAAATAATGGTTTAAAGCTTCACCCTCTTCCAAAACATCTAAATTTCTACGACATGAAGAGAGCATCTTCTGAGCAAACTTCTTCATAGGTTGGCTAGCATTACTTTTGAGTTCCTGCGTGCATTCTTTTTCCATATCCTATGTATTATCGATCTAAAACAAAAACAAGTATATTAAACACACTCCAGTTTGTAATAAATTTAATCACTTTAAAAATATGAAAATTTCTTTTAAATTTAATCATTATACTTACCAATGTATGTATAGATAATGCCATGTACTTCGTTTGTTGCGTGCCATCGTATGGTGGAACATCAAAAATTACGAGTTCAAACCGTCGCTCATTCCATTCTGCAACATGAACATGGTGGAAATCTGCCCAGTCATGGGTAGGCATACGACCGGTACCCCTCACAGCGTATAACTCAAAGTTATATAGGTTTGCGCATACGTTGGGTAGATTTTGTTGAAGTTCGAATTGCCGAAGGACTCTGTCCGGCCGCGGATGCTCCACTATACCAAAGTTGATGAGTGGAGTTGTCGTCATCCACAACTATGACCCGGTCGTGCACACCGGTGGTAGTCTTCCCACCCACTCGGGTGTATACGGCACCCAAATCACGAACTCTTCTCATAGTTGGTCAAGCTCGTCTCTGTAGTAAGTTAGTACACCATTTGAGTTGTCTCTATAACTCTGCTTACCTACCCAATATACACCTAAGGGTGCTAACATATCAATATTTGGTGCTTCAACCATCCAACCGTCTGTCGGTCTCGTAATTCGGGGACGACCCAAGTGTAGACGCTCCCATGACCAAATATGTAACAAGACCATTGGACCGGTCATCTTGGTTCCATTTAACGCAACCGAACACAATATCCTGTACAACGTTGCTAACGCGCAACTTCCTCAGCTGTACCGGCCAGCTAAGCCTAGGTCGGCGAGCAATCGTAGAACATAAGTTGTACGGTATCTCCGGATGAGTTAGGCAAGAGAACCCCTCCAAGCACCATTAGAATGTACGCTCTTGTGTAGCACTGTACATCGTGGTCGGTCGATGCATCGTTCAACCTCTCTTAAAAATTTTCCTTCAACCAATATAGTCGGATTGATTGTCCGACAAAAATAACCCTATCTTTCGCGTCCTCCTGATCAAACTTTGTACCGAGGAGTTCATTACACAGCTCTATCTTATCAAAGTTTATATTACCAGTCACGGCCATCCCATCTATTGAAAAACTGGAGATCATCGCTATATCCTGTAGCATCACTGTCATCCACTACTAATCGGAAAGCCTATAGCGGCGTTTTTTTCTGTCTATAGCGGCGTTTATAAACGCCGCCATAGATGGTAGCGGCGTTTTAATTATTGCCGCGAGCAGCGCCGTTACATCGAGCGTCGTTACAGATCATGGGCCTATCGCGGCGCTTTTCTAGAGCGCCGTTACAGACCATAGGTCTACAACGGCGCATCTTAAAAGGCGCCGCTATAGGCCTATGATCTGTAACGGCGTTCTAGAAAAGCGCCATTGTAGGTTGGATGCCTATACCGGCGTTTTTAAAAAACGCCGCTATATGTGTACAGCTTGTAAGCGTTTTTAAAAAGCGTCGTTACAATTCGTAGGTCTATTACGGCGCTTTTAAAAGCGCCGTTATAGGTTCAATTTTTTTTTAAAAAATAATTCGCCACGTTCGGTGGATCGATATGTATCCCGGCATCGGGGTTTTTTCCCAACTATTTTAAAAATAGGTCACAAATTCAAAATATCTGTAGTCACATCAAATTTTCAAATCTTAAAATCACTAATAGCATAATAAACAACTATATAATCATGGACCACAATAAACAATAATTACTTGTCTAAAAATGGTCATACGAAAAGTTAGAAATATACATGTTATACATCAATTTCTTTAACAAAACATAAATTCAGTTTCGACAAAACATAAAAAGACTATAGTCCAAATTAAACTAAACTATTGCAAGTCTCCTGAGGTGGCTCGGCATTGCTTTCATTCCCATTGATATTTCGCCCAGATGTATGTGCGTGACTAGAAGTCGATGGAATTCCCTGGCTCTGTATAATTCACAATAGTGTCATTTATTAGTTTATTCACCAGATAGGTTTGTTATAACAGTCATTTATTAGTTTATTCACCAGATAGTTTATTCCATCTAAAAATGTCATACGACAAAGTCAATATAACAGACACTGATAGCTCAATACATTACCTTCTCTTCTTGACAAACATCATCGTCTTCCTTTGTATGATGAGTATCTAAAAATGTCATACGACAAAGTCAATATAACAAACACTTATAGCTCAATACATTACCTTCTCTTCTTGACAAACATCATCGTCTTCCTCAGTATGATGAGTGTTGTGCTTCCTATGGAACATGATTACTACTTCTATGGTCAACTTCAACCTGTAACAATGGATCAAGTCTTACAGGCATGCTATGTCGTCTTAAACACAGTTAATATACTAAACCAATAAACTGACTTAGACAAAAATAAATAGACCCCTGACTGACACTAAATTTCTATTAGGCTTCTTGACTTTTGCAACTCTGTTATAAACCCTTCAAACAATTACCAAAATATCAACTTTCTTAAACAGTTACGAAAATATCAACTTTTCAACATACACTCTATTTTATATATCAGTCATTATTTTCCTCCAAAACATAGATGTATATTTTGGTAACTGTGCTAAAAAGATAAGGGAAAAAATTGAATATGGACTTGCAAATGCAATTGCAATGTACAAGCTAACAAATATCAAACACCTCCAGTCGTATTAATTGATACAACAAGTATGTTTCCGCCTTGTATTTCTATTTCCATAACAAGGAGCTAATAGATTTCCATTACTTCAAAGGAATCCTTCTATTTCCCTCCATTTTTCTCAAAGATACAAATTGCTCCTCCATGAACCAGATAACATCAGGTAAGTAGAACACAAGACAAGACCAAATAGAACAAGAAAAAAAGTTTTGCAAGATTACAGGACTGTACAGTAAGTACCTGTTGTTAGGGGTATAAGTATCCCTTTCCCCCCTTTCGCGAGCAAAATCAAGTTTCACTTCACGCCCTAATAGCTCTTGCCCATTCATTTCAATTGCCTACAGAAAAAAGTATTACGGGCATTACCATCATGAAAGTGCCATCTAATTCCAAATTTTGCAGAATCAAAATGGTAACCCTGTCCCCTTTAAAAAAAGGGTTAACACAATCATAAAGCCATGCTCTCAAAGAGAACCGAAAGTTAGGTACATATCTTGAGAACTTCAACATAATAAACGAAAAAACAGCACACCTTCTGAGCCGCTTCTTCATCTGAAAATTCAACATGACCAAATCCCTTGAAACGTCCATCAAAATCTTTGGCCAAGCGGACAGCAACAACTTCCCCTGCCTCTTTGAAAAAATCCACCCTACACAGATTACAACTATTAAAAGGACATACACTAAGAAAAAAGAGAAGAAGATGAAGATGAAAAAACTCAGAAGTCATTAACAAGTATAACACACGTACAAGTCATCATCTCCAGCATTATATGACAGATTTCCTACAAACAGTGTTTTTGATCCAGATTTCTGACTCTGGTTACTTGCAGGAGTTTGTAACTAATTAGATGGAAAAACTTTAGTCAGTTCTGATAAGTAAAGATGTGATACATAAAGTTACATTAATAAAGGTACAGTAGCATTACCCCCCTCTTGTCAGATTTTGCTAATGGTGACGCCTCTTCCATTTTCACATCTCCATCCTGGATTTTGAATATTAACTAATCATAAAGCTTACTATGGAAGGAATGTTAAGCATTAGTACTAGAATTGGACCAGACCATAGTGCAACGCACTACAAGCATAAACTAGCTATGCATTAGTCTATTGCACTACCCAAGCCTCATGCAATGTAACAGTCCTATAGAGAAAAAAGTCACAGTCACCTTATTTTGTTTTGCCTTTGGGGCTTCATCCTCAGAATCTTCATTGGAGCTGTCATCATCTTCTTCCTCGCTGCTGCTGTCGTCACTGGCAGCTTTGGAAGTAGGCTTGACATTGGAGACAGCATCCTACATGTAGATGATAACTTAGGGCATAAGTAAATGTGCATGAATTGGACAGGTTATTGATAACATTGATCAACATATAATTGACATGCACCAAAGCTTTGTTCTTGGTCTGGGGTTCTTCACTTTCGTCAGAACTATCACCAGAAGTCTCTTCTTCTTCTTTGACCTCGCTTGGTTTCTGCGGGATCAGCATTACAAAACATCAAGATTTCAACATTATACAAAAACAATCAATTAATAAGTATGCAGAATACTATCACAAATATAGTAAAAAAATTAGTAAAGGTTAATTCCTGATTACAAAGATACAAAAGGCTCCCCCCCCACACCCACACCCCACGTCTAAAGAAGTAAAATGACATCAAAAGCATTAACAAGTAGAGCAAAGTGTCTTCAATGAAGGGCCTAAAAAATGTAAATAATGCTCCAAAATATTGCCAGGTCAAAGAGGGATGAAAATCAACTTCAGTCAATAATTAGTTCATGATACATATAGAACTATTTATGCAAAGAAGTAATGAATGGATAAATTTTTTTTCAAGGCATCTATACTAGATGTGCATAATATAATGGATAAAAAAGGAAGAAATAATCACCTACCATTTTTTATATTTAAACTTCCACAAACATAGATTTGCATACACAACATCTTCCTGGTCAACTAGCAATAGCATGATTCCAAGAGAAATTTGCTCAACTTGCGAATGAAATACGGAGTATTCAGGTTATACCAATCATTCTTTTTTTGATGTAATATACCAATCATTCTTAATTTACAATAGATTACACTATGCAATCAGTAAGCATTGAGAAACCGTATATTCAAATCAAAAAGCACAAGAAAATGGAAATACTCACAAAATACATCACTCCATCTAATCAATAGTACGTTAATTTCACCACATTACCGATCTTACTACCATCTTATGTGTTAATTATGTAGGGTAAGTATGAATCTATCAACATAAGAATACAAAAAAGCTTTCGGTTCAGACTTGTTTAAATGCAACATGCAAGGGATAAATTTGATAAAAATCACATCTAATAATCAGGATTGACCTAGATTAATTAAAACAAACCCACTTCCAACCAGACCCGCTCTAACCTAACGTGAGGATTACTCGACTGGAAACCTTAACTAGAGTAGGGTTGAACTTGGATTGACCCATCGAAAGGTCAGGTTGCGCTTGGAGACTGTAGCTCAGCAAACAGCATCATCTTTGCCCAATTCACACTCCTAGCATGTGTTAAGGACAGTTGCTCAGAAACAACAAAAGCCTCATTAATTTTCTCTTTAATACTGCCCCACATATTATACACCAACGACACTCTTCCTATATTAGCTCCAACAAGAGAAAATTAACTATTGCAAGTAATTGAGGTTATTAAAGTCCATCATATCAATTAATCGGGACTAAAGCATAACTGCTAGTTCTCTACAACAAGAACATAGACAATCTTCAAGAATCTTTTATTTAAAGTCTAACTTTGGTGGTAGGCCCAAAGTTGGGTGATACAGTGGAGTTCTTAATCAAGTGGTTATTCACCAATTCACTCCTCTCAGTTTAATAGACACATACTATCATCAAAAGCTTTTGAATTAGCATATATGTGACACCATAGTCCGATGCATAGGTTTCACCCCACATTCTGACATTTCATGTCAACCCAAACCCACACCATTTTATGACTCAGGAAAATGTTTTAATATATCAAGGCCCATAAAATTAACAGGAAATGAAGTATAAATTAATTCGGCAGTCCACCCAATTTTCATATTCAATTCCCAAAAATATCCACAAATCTTTGAAGTGTGTGTGCCTATATAGCAAAATGCAATATTCATTTTTAAGAGGTTTAGAAAAACTTAAGTTATACTTAGAATTCCTTTGCATAGTCCCTAAGGAGCATTACTAGGCAACCCACAGCACATTATAAGGAAAAGATACAAATTTGATGGGGATATCTAATACTTAATTGTAATCCACCAGAATTTAATGGTACATGGACATGACTTTGTCTCATACTCAAACTGTGGTGAGTAAAATTCAAAGAGAAGTAAGATAGATACCTAGGCACAAACTTTTTCTTAAAACAACATGATCACACTTCAATGCAAACATAGAACTCCTAATACATATATATCCAATAACAAGATCCATCGCAATACAGCAAGAGGAATGCTTACCATCCGGAGAAGTGTCCTCCGTTCCCTTTCCCGGGCATGCTTGATAGCCTACAAACAACTTACAAAAACCCTTTAATTCACTATCAATACAAAAGTATACAATACAAGAGACGCGGAAAGAGGGAAAAAAACCTCATCAAACTCCTTGCGCTCGGCCTCCACCTCCGAGATATCCCTATAGGAAACCAAACTGCCAACCATAAGATCACGCTATTCGTCTAATGGGAAAAGGGAGAAAAAAAAAGTAGGATGAAAATTTGAACCTGCCAATGGTCTGCTGGACTTGGCAACAACATTTGGCACACACTTTCTGTTCCTTCGCACATCCTTAACACAATCACAGAAGCGAACACAGTCAACATTTAAGAGTTTAATTTCTTTGTCTTGTTTCTTTAAGTGGTCATTAAATGTAAAATCCAAACAAACCAAAAAAATAAATAAAATCTAACCATTGCAAAGATTGTGATACGCCTGACGAACCGCCCTTTTCCCACATTTCTGACTAAAATAAAGTAAAATTAACAAAAGAAAAGATTACATAATAAAGCAAACCATCAAACAACAACAACAACAACAACAACAAAATCAATCGAAAAATAGAAAATTAGTTTACCATTTGGCAGGCTCCACTAGAGGCTTGTACTTGCCGTACCTGACCAAAATTGAAATTAGAATTAGGGTGGCAACTGAAAAATCCCCAAAACCCAGTAATTCAAAAACCCTAGATTCTAGAAGAAGAAAAAGAAGAAAGGATACTTGAAAGTCACATCAGAACTAAGAGGATGTGAAATGTACCAATCAAATAGAGAATGAATCCACACGGAGCATCTTCTTGAATAGAGAAGGGCGACGAAGCCGTGTGGGGAGACGAAGCCGTGTGGGGAGAGGGGAGATGGCGCTGAAGAGGTCGACAGGTTAGGGGGGGGAGAGAGAGAGAGAGAGAGAGAGAGATTTTGGAGACGGATGTGGAGCGGGCAGGATTAGTTAGGGTTAGAAGCATACGTTTTTGGGGGGAAAGGAAAAGTGGAGCGGGAGGAAATATTTGGCAGGCGGCAGCTGAGCAAAACGAAATAGGCGAATAGCTATTTGGTCTATAACGGCGGTGTCTATAAAACCGCCGTTATATATTATATATCTAACGGCGTAAAATAGCACCGCCGTCATAGATCAAAGCTATTTAAAAGAATATTATAATGGCGATCTATCGCGGCGTTTGGGCATAGACGCCGGGATAGATACGCCGTTATATCCATTCCGATTAGTAGTGATCTCTCCGACCGGTAGATGGAAGTGTGCGACTCTGGCCTCCATCCCTCGACGAGTGCTGCAAAAAATGCTCGATCGAGTTTCACCTGACCCATCATACTGATTCCGTAGAAACCGGCTGGAACTAGGTACTCGACGATACGTGGGTGCACTGTCATAGTCTCGTGAGTATGGAAATTACACCTCCGCATCGTTCCACCCCACACTGCCTCGGATCTGTGGCGGTCTTGCAAGGTGAGTTCACCATCATATATTGGTCCTGGACCTCGTTTTGCTACCGAAGAGGATGCACCAACCTAAACCAACATATTGTAAAATTATTATTAGTGTAGTAACAATACCATTATATACAAAATTCACAATACAAATTGATAGTTCTCTTACTTCTGTGGAATGTTCGCCCCGACCACTAACAGATGACCTTCTGGTTCCCCTCGTTCTAATCATTTCTCTGTAAGAAAATTCGCATATATAAAATAATTTGTTCACAAAAAATTGGCATATATATAGATACGAAATAAAATATGTGAGACAACCGCAAAAACAACTTTCAAAAATACCAAACTTTGTGATTGGGTCTAAATTGCCGCACGCAAGCCACCGCAACTTGTAGAAGCGATTTTGGACTAACGGTCTTCAAGATATGGCCATGTATCGCTTTCATTTTTAAAAAAAGAGCGAAATGCGATCCACGGACGCATATATCAAACTGTGGGTGAGAATTCGCAACTACAAGTTGCTCTGGCTTGTGAGTGGCGAAAACGGCCTACCTGCAAAATTTTGTAATTTTTGAGCCATTTCTCTATTGAAAACTCGTTAAATACATAACAAAATTCATGAAAAAACCACACAAATGACGGTATAAAAAAACTAAACTTTACGATTGGGTCGGGCTCCCCGCACACAAGGCAATGCAACTTGTACAATCGAGTTTCGACCAACGGTTTGAAAGATACGGCCGTGTATCGCTTTCACTCTTGAAAAAAAGAGCGAAAAGTGATACATTGACGTAACTCGCAACTACAAGTTGTGTTGGGTTGTGAATGGTTAGCCCGACCTACTACCACAGTTTCGTATTTTTTGGATTTCATTTGAGCGGTTTTCTAGTGAGATCGTACTAAAAAGTTCCGAGGTAAGTAGAAGTTCTTTCATATATGCGACAATACAACACAAACGAGATGCAAAAAATCCGAAATTTTTGGCACACCAAACACAAGCCAACGCAACTTGCAGAGGTGAGTTCCGACTCTCGGTTTGTAATATACGACTGTGTATCGCTTTATATCCATTTTATTGAATAAAAGTGATAAACGGATGTATCTTGCAAATCGTGAGACGGAAATCGCCACTACAAATTGCGTTGCCTTCTGCGTGGTGGGCCCAACCAAGTCGTAAAATTTTGGAATTTTTGGATCTCGTTTCTTTGCTTTTCCTATATTCTACAACTACAACTAACACTACATCTACAAAAATGTTGAAAAAATACATATAACACACGTGATACAAAAATTGTACACTCTCTAAATTGAAAACTACTATGCATCGTACAAAAAATCAAACTCAAAAAATGAAAAAATATTCAATAAATTAACGTAGTTCATTATACTCAATTGTGAAAAAGTGACTACCTAGTCCAAAGAGAGAAAGTGAGAGTTGTCGAAGATGTGAGGAGCCGCTGCTGTAGACGAACAAGTTGTAAAGTCTAGGGTTTCGAAAAATTTGTGCTACGGTTCGGGTGAGTTGGGTGAGATTTCGGATTGGGTTAGGGTTTGGGGTATTCGGGAGAGGGAGAGATAGATAGAGATAGATCGAGAAGAGCGGGAGATCGAGAAGAGTTTCAGATCGAGAGAGAGGGGGTTGAAGAAGAGCTAGGGGTTGGGTAATGGCTTTCGCGAGCTCCAGATAGAGAGAGAGAGAGAGAGAGAGAGAGAGAGAGTTGTCGAAGAATGAGGGAGATGGCGATCTGAGTATGTACAAGTGTTTGGAAAAACACTTGTACATACCAAGGCCGTTGTTGGGAACAACGGCCTGGGTTGAATTACTTTTTTAAAAAACAACCTAGGTCGTTGACTTTTTGCAAAAAAAACTTCACGCTAAAAAAATGCTAAGTCTGAAGTGTTTTTTGGCGTGAAGTACCAAAAATGCCCCTCTGCTCTTAGGGGCTCTTGGTGGGAGCGTTGACCGGGTTTCGATCTGAGCCATTGATTAAGATCGGGAGTGATCGAATGACTCAGTATGTTGTTTTCCACCCCGGTGAAAACAAACCCGTTTTCAACCGAGCATATATATATATATATATATATATATATATATATATATGGAAACATGGACTTTTATACCCTAATTTATAATTATTTTTCACCATATACTAATGGAAACATGAACTTTTATTTACAACTAATTATTGTCATACTATTCAAACTTCAGCTACATAATTGTTGATTTACTGTTTACAAGACTTTTCATATGCTATATTGTTCTGAAGACGTGCGGTAGGCACGTGGCCACGGGCATATCTAGTATATATATAGAGAAATGCTCCATTGAGAACGCTACTGTAGCGTTGAAAACATGAAAATAACCTAGGTCATTGTTCTTATAATGCATTATAACCTAAGTCGTTGTTCCCAACAACTTCCTAGGTGGTTTTCACGAGTTCTCAGCATTGCTTATATATATATATGAGTAATGTGAGCCTCATATTTGTATGAGAAAATTTTTCTCATACAAAGTGATTATACTCACTTGATAGGGCCATTATAGAAGATCCACTCCGTCCATCATGTTTATCATGCTAATAGATGTAAGTGTAAAAAAAATCAAGTTGTTTGAAGGTCATTCACCCATGCATCATGCGGGTCTAATTTGTGGTTCGATTTATGTTACTGTTGAAATCGTTCATTTTTCAACCACATGATGCATGGGTGAATGATTTCCAAACCACTTAATTTTTTCTACACATACATCCATTAGCATGATAAACATGATGGACGAAGTGGATCTTCCATAATGGCCCTACCAAATGAGTATAACCACTTTGTATGAAGAAAATTTCCTCATACTTTATATGAGGCTCACTTTTCTATATATATATATATATATATATATATATATATATATATATAGAGTTAGTCTATTAAGAGATGGAGAGCTGAGCTCCTTATCTGAGCTGGGAGCGATCAGCCGTCTGATCAAACTTGATGAAGATCGGACGGCTGATCTCTCTTCCGCTCTATCTTCAGATTTTAAGAGGGGTAAAAGGGGAATACCCCTTATCTCAAAGCCTTATCTCTTCTCTCCCTTCGATTCCTTATCGTCTAAGCCTTATCTCTTCTCTTCCGCTCTCTCTCTCGTTCCAAACCCTAATCTGAGCTCTCCACTCCCGCTCTCGAATCCCGCTCTCGATCTGCTTGGAATCCTCTCTTTGGATTCCTCTCTTCTCTTCCTCACCCTATCTGAAACCCTAATCACGGCACCTTCGAAACCCTAATCGAAGGATCCTTTCGAAACCCTAATCGCCACCTTCCTCTTCGAAACCCTAATCGCCACCTTCGCTCCTCTCCCGCTATCTTTCTTCACTCACCCGTGACAAACCCTACCCCTGTGCGACCGATCGCAGTACCTGTGCTTCGATCATCTTCTCTTCGATTTGTGCTTCGCTCATCCACAGATCGTTTTGTTCGATTGCCGTGAGCTGCACCTTAACATTGCACTTGAGAGTTCGTTCTCTTGATCCTGACGGAATACCGATACTGCGACAAGGGTTTAAATTTCTCACCTTGAATTGAAATTTTATTTCCTTCATAGATGCTTCTAGGTTGTTGTTATATTCTTCGAGCTTAAATTATGCTATGTTAATATTCGCACTAGTATTCGGACTAGTACATTTAGATTAGCAAATAATATTCGTACTGGTATATGGAATTTTTATATGTGGACATGACACATGCATATAAGCACACAAAATCCATGTAATATTTAGTCTAGTTTTTTGTTTATTTCGAGACTTGCTTCAATCACTGCTAACAGGACTTGACACATGCATATAAGTGATTAACACATGCATATAAGTGATTATTAGTAGTAGTATTATTATTATTATTCCCTGTAAATTTTCTTCCATGTAATTTTTCTTTTACTGTTTCTTTAGTTTAGTATTATTATTATTATTATTATTATTATTATTATGAGATAAGTGATTATTAGTAGTCATGAACAGAATAGTTCATGAGTCATCAATGATCTTCTTGTTACCGTAGTTACAGCACGACGCGCTCAGTATTCGGCCGATTCCTCTTCATCAGCAAAATACCCTTTACCATCATCATCTCCTTGAACGGATAGCCAAATACAGGGGAGACTATAGTCGATTTTTTTTTAAGCTCGAACACTGGGTGTGAGATACAATACCACTAAGGTGGTTGTGATCATTTCCAGAAAAGGTCCTTTAGGGTTTGGTGAATATAGTAGATTGTGTTAAGATGTAGTTTTTTTTGTTACCTTTTTTGGGGCCACAATTTTTCTATTTGACAGTTAAAGATTAGAGAGTTTATTTATTTTTAATTTTTGTTGTCTCATTCTCCTATGAAGGATGGAGATTGAAAATGAGGAATTACTAAGCCAGGATGTTCAGTCCAGTTGGAGGGATGTTGATGATGCATCTAAACCACTTGTTGGTTTAGTATTTGCAACCTTAGAAGATGGATTTGAATTTTACAAAACATATGCAAAATTATGTGGCTTTTCAGTACGAAAGTCTGCAACGATGGTTGATCCTACCACAAAGGATAGATATTCACAACAGTTTGTTTGTTCAAAACAAGGCAAGCCGGTTGATACAACCGGTGATAATGAAGAATCTTCTTCAATTTTGATCAAGAGAAGGAAACGGGCAATAACGAAAGAAGACTGTATGGCTCAAATACGAATCCAAAGGGATGTTGACGGGAGATGGTCAATCCGTAGGTTTGTTGAGGAGCACAGTCATATTTGTGTCACGCCTCGAAAGCAACAATTTCTAAGACAGAATAGAAATGTATCTGAAGCGCAAAAAAGCTTACTCAGTACTTTCAAAGAGGCTAATATACGAACTTCAGAGTTTATGTCCTTCATGGAAATAGAAAATGAAGGTTTCAGTAATATTAATTGTACTGAAAAAGATATTAGAAATTCCTTGCAAAGAGAGAGGGATGGTACGAGACCTTATGATGTTGATATATTGTTGGAGCACTTCCAAGAGGAAAAAGAGATGAATCCTTCTTTCAGTTTTCATTACAAGGTTGATGAAGACAACAAATTAACTCATGTATTATGGGTTGATGCTATTGCCAGGAAGGCTTTCAAACATTTTGGTGACGTGCTAATTTTTGACACCACATATGATACCAACGAATACAAGTTGGTTTTTGCGCCATTCACCGGAGTTAATCATCATGGGCAATCTGTAAATTTTGGTGCGGCATTTGTAAATAAGGAGACCACCGATTCTTTTGTTTGGTTGTTTCAAAAATGAGGTGAAATAATGGGTGGGTCTCCACCAAAAGTGATCATCACGGACCAAGATCCTGCAATGGATAATGCAATTCGGATCTGTTTTCCTGGTTCGAGCCACAGGCTTTGCATGTGGCACATTCTTAAAAAGCTTCCCGATAAGCTTGGTGGCCCGGGTTTGAATAGTGATTTTAGCATTCCATTCCACAGTTGCATCTGGGAATCTGAGACCCCAGAAGAGTTTGAGATGAGATGGAATGACGTAATGCACGCTAACGTGCAAATTGCAGGTATTACTTGTTTTGATAAATTATTCTTATGTTTGAACTTTTTTGTTCTTTTTTATTAGTACTTGATACATATCCCAATAACAGGTTGTCCTTGGCTTTCTGACATTTATTTGCTTCGTGAGAAGTGGATACCGGCTTATGCCAAGCATATTTTTACTGCTGGTATTCGCACAACTCAGAGATCAGAAAGCATGAATGCTTTTGTTGATAAGTATGTTAGCAGTAAAAATTCTCTACATGAATTTCTGACCAGATTTGAAAGGGCAATAAGGAAACAAAGACAGAATCAGTTAGCAGCTGACTACACCACTCTGCATACCAAACCAAAGCTGCAAACAGGTTTTGAAATTGAGTCCCAAATGTCTGAACAGTACACCCGGTCCAAATTTCATATATTTCAGGCTGAACTAGTTGAAAGCTTGAATTACGCATCTTTAATGAAAGCTGACGATGGTAGTGTGCGACACTATATTGTCAGGAGAATGGCCAAGTCTGTACAGCATGATAAAACAAGAGATGTAGTTTACAAGGGGATGGATATTGCTGGGACTTGCACATGTAGTAAATTTGAAGTTGTGGGCATTCCTTGTAGACACATCCTCGTGGTATTGAGGAATGAGTTTGTTGATTCCCTGCCTCAATGTTATATTTTGAAGAGGTGGACCGCCTCTGTAACTACCGAGATTGTATATGATGATGCTGGTGCTGAAATAATCGGTAGTTACGGTAGTCCACAAGATTTGGACATGGTGGAATTGTCCAATGAATTCAACAAAGTGATGAGGATTGCTCGCTCATCAAAGGAGATGCGCCAAAAGGCGAAAACATTACTAGTTGGTGTTGTTGCAGAATTGCAACAAGATATGCCCCACGAATCACAACAACCAACAACTAGTTCACTACCTAGAACAGCCCATATTCAAGTACCCGATATTGCAAAAACCAAGGGTAGTGGGAAGCGCATCAAAGGGGGTAGGGAGAAAGCATTGGAGATGGCTGCGAAGCCATTGAGAAAGTGTCGCTTGTGCAATAAAATGGTTAATCATGACAGTCGTACCTGTCCTTTAAAGCAAAGGTAAGTAATTAAATACAAAGTTTAAATTTTTTTGCATTTGTGTACTTAGTATAATTTTAATTTCGTTTTGTGAACATTAAACGTGTAGCTCTACTATAAATGAGTCACAAGCTTCTACTACAGTCCCAACAATGCAACCTATAATAGAGGATCCTCCGAATATAGCATGAACTTTGTTGACTTATCTCTGTGTCTTTTGCAAGGTAAGTGTCATATATAACTGCCGTTATATTAGTTTATTACATTCTAACGCAATTATTAACTTAACCTACTTGTTTTGTTTGTTTGCAGGTAAATCATTCTCAGAAAAATAATGATGCCCAAGTTGGTAAAAAATTTCTAATTTGAAGTTCATATATTCTCTATTTAGTAGGCAATGATGAAAAGTATATGCAACTTGAATTTTGTTCCTGAACACTAGCCGGTGTGCCTTAATAAAGCGGCCCTAGTGTCAAATTCAAAATTCCAAATTTGACTCTATATGCAATTTGATTTAACTTCAATGCGGCAGTGATGAAAATTTTATGCATGATTTCATGTTTCATGATTATTTTGATGTATGCTCAACCTCATGTTTATTTTGGTTTTGTTTTGATCCGAGAAGAGAGGAAGGGTTAATTTATAAGGAATCGAAGTGGTATACGCTATCTGATTTGAGATAAGGGGTTAACCCATTTTAACCCTCTTAAAATCTGAAGAGAAAGGCAGAGTCGAGGTCAGCCGTCCGATCGTGATCAACTTTGATCAGACGGTTGATCTTCTCCAGCTTAATTGATAAGTCTATTAAGAGATCAGAAGCTGAATGCTTTTTCGGGAGATGTTTTCCTTTAACAATGCAACAGTGTAAGTTTTTACGAGATATTAAAGTGGTAATTGTTGTTTTTCTGAGCCGCCTTGAATTTTTAAAATCCGAGTGAATGAGATAATGTTTTTTTTTGCACTATTTCTGAGCCTACAATTTTTAACCATGAACGTGTGTCATACGTACTTGAATTTTCTTCTATTTGATGAATATTTTGGTGCAGGAATCGAAGAGAAAGAACGAGGAGATCGTCAGCGCCAAACACATTACGAAAATTTATACTTCATGTTAAATACTGTGTTTGCTCTGGTCTGGAGGGGAAAATGAGACTTCATGTTCAATCTGTGTTGTTTATGAGCTTCACAAATTTCAACATACTTCATGGTCTTCCTGTGCTTGTTCTTGGCTGTTTCAAAATTTAATACTTCATGTTTAATCTGTGTTTGTTCCGGTCTTGAGAAAAAAATGAGACTTTGTGTTCTGTCTGTGTTGTTTATGAGCTTTACAAATTTTGCATACTTCATGGTCTGCCTGTGCTTGTTCTTGGCTGTTTGAAATTTGTATGCTTCATGCTCAATCTGTGTTTGCTCTGGTCATCTGGGAAAAATGAGATTTCATGTTCAGTCTGTGTTGTTTATGAGCATTTGAAATTTTGCTCAATTCATGGTCTTCCTGTACCTTTTCTTGGCTGTTTCAAATTTTAATACTTACAGCTCAATCTGTGTTTGCTCTGGTGTGGAGAAAAAAATGAGACTTTGTGTTCTGTCTGTGTTGTTTATGAGCTTTACAAATTTTGCATACTTAATGTTCTGCCTGTGCTTGTTCTTGGCCGTTTGAAATTTGTATGCTTCATGCTCAATCTGTGTTTGCTCTGGTCTGGAGGGGAAAATGAGACTTCATGTTCAATCTGTGTTGTTTATGAGCTTCACAAATTTTGCATACT
This sequence comes from Hemerocallis citrina, assembly GCA_017893485.1. Classification (NCBI taxonomy): domain Eukaryota; kingdom Viridiplantae; phylum Streptophyta; class Magnoliopsida; order Asparagales; family Asphodelaceae; genus Hemerocallis; species Hemerocallis citrina. Next base: position 109,801,072 of record CM030366.1, on the reverse strand, counting down.
TCATGGTCTGCCTGTGCTTGTTCTTGGCCGTTTGAAATTTGTATGCTTCATGCTCAATCTGTGTTTGCTCTGGTCTGGAGGGGAAAATGAGACTTCATGTTCAATCTGTGTTGTTTATGATCTTCACAAATTTTGCATACTTAATGTTCTGCCTGTGCTTGTTCTTGGCCGTTTGAAATTTGTATGCTTCATGCTCAATCTGTGTTTGCTCTGGTCTGGAGGGGAAAATGAGACTTCATGTTCAATCTGTGTTGTTTATGTGCTTCACAAATTTCAACATACTTCATGGTCTGCCTGTGCTTGTTCTTGGCGGTTTCAAAATTTAATACTTCATGTTAAATCTGTGTTTTATCCGGTCTGGAGGAAAAAATGAGACTGTGTTCTGTCTGTGTTGTTTATGAGCTTCACAAATTTTGCATACTTCATGGTCTGCCTGTGCTTGTTCTTGGCTATTTGTACACTTCATGCTCAATCTGTGTTTGCTCTGGTCTGGAGTATTAAATGAGACTTCATGTTCAGTCTGTGTTGTTTATGAGACTCACAAATTTTGCTCCATTCATGTTCTGCCTGCGCTTGTTCTTGGCTGTTTGAAATTTGTATACTTCAGGCTCCACCTGTGTTGTTTGTGAGTTTTACAAATTCTGCATACATCATGTTATGTCTGTGTTGCTTCTCAGCTTATCTTATTTTGTTTACTTGGTTACTTGAAGCTTTGAGCATGAAAATCAGGTGGACACGCCATACTGCGTAATACACCCAAAAAAACACATAATTTGAATCATTACATTAAGACAATAATGAACAGATTATTTGCAAAATATTGGATCAACCTTAGAATTGCAAAGTGAGTGTTCACAAATTTTCTACAGCGTAAGAAATATGGCCATTTACAGCATAGTACATTTAGTAATAACTGTCTGTAGATGACAAAATTTACAAAATTTGCTCCGAATATATAATTTGGCCGTACTGCAGTCTTCAATCACTCCAAAATGCACTTCATGCTGAATTCTACCTGAAATCCAAAGCAAACTGAAATTAGTGAACATGGAAAAGACGAAGACAAACAGATAACAGATAGTCGATTCCAAAAGAGAACAAAATTTCAAATAAATAATGTAGGCTCAGGAAAACACCGTTTGAACCTGAAGTTCAAAATTCATGTACTGTTAAATATTCCTCCTCGATCAAAACCAACACCAACAAATGATGAAGAATGACAAAATTTGTAAGCTTAGAGCTAAGACAAACAGAGCATGTAGTTTACAAAATTTGTAATGCTCATAAACAACACAAATAGAGCTTCAAGTCTCACTTTTTCCTCCAGACCAGAGCAGACACAGATGGAGCATGAAGTGTGAAAATTTTAAACAGCCAAGAACAAGCACAGGCAGACCATGAATTGAGCAAAATTTGTGAAGCTCATAAACAACACAGACTGAACAGGAAGTCTCAATTTTTCTCTCCAGACCAGAACAACAACAGATTGAGCCTCAAGTATACAAATTTCAATCAGCCAAGAACAAGCACAGGCAGACCATGAAGTATGCAAAATTTGTAAAGCTCCCAAACAACACAGACAGAACACAAACTCTCATTTTTTCCTCCAGACCAGAGCAAACACAGATTGAGCATGAAGTATTAAATTTTGAAACAGCCAAGAACAAGCACTGGCAGACCATGCTTGCTTCAAAATTTCAAATGCTCATAAACAACACAGACTGAACATGAAGTCTCATTTTTCCCTCCAGACCAGAGAAAACACAGATTGAGCATGAAGCATACAAATTTCAAACAGCCAAGAACAAGCACAAACACCTTATGATGTATAGAGCATGTTGTTTAAAGATTTTATCAGCCCAGTACAGACACAGATATATCATGAAGCAAGCAAAATCTGTCAGTTGGGAACAAACACAGACAGAGCATGTAGAATGCAAAATTTGTTATGCTCATACTGAACAACAGAAACTATAATTGTGGTTGAAATAATACTAGTAGGCTCAGAACAGACTATTCATACCAAGGGCTGCATTGGGGTGCCACGCCAACTATGATATGATAGATATACAATCAAGAACAAATACAACAATCCTGAAGTAAATATTCAGATCATGTTCTGTTTTGCATCACGGCCTACACCAACCATAGCATTTGAGAGACTCAAAAACCAAAAGGCTTAGATGAGTACCCAACGCATACACATCCAACGTCAGTTACTAGATAATCTAGTTTTCTGTTGTTTGGAGCATTACAAATTTTGCATACTTCATGCTCTGTCTGTCCATAACAAATAGGCTCAGAACAGACTATCCATAACAAAGGCTGCACTTGGGGTGCCGCGCCAACTAGGATATGATAGATATATAATCAAGAATAAATATAACAAATTGAAATAAGTATTCAGATCATAAAGTGTTTACCATCACTGCCTAATATACAGTTTGTTTTTGTATACTTCATGATCTATCTGTGTTTGTTCTGGGCTGAAAATAAATGATACTTCATGTTCTGTCTGTGTTGGTTGGAGCTTATCATGAACTGTGCAGATCAAATATAGAGTAAGTCTATTAAGAGTTGGGGAACTGAATGCCTTATCGGGAGCGGGGGGGGGGGGGGGGGGGGGGGGGGGGGGGGGGGGGGGGGGGGGGGGGGGGCGGGGGGGTTATTATAGGCTCAGAAAACAGTCATCATAAGTAGGGCTGCATTGGACTGCCACGCCAACTAGAATATGATAGATAAATAATCAAGAATACTTAAAACAGGATTGAATTAATTATTCAGATCATAAAGTGTTTTGCATCACTGCCTAAACCATTGTGAGTCATTGGTGCCTAAAATTTTTGTGAATTGAGCTATTGTTAAAACTCAAAAATTGGTACTTTCAAGCCTTCATCTCTTCTCTCCCGCTCAAAGGTGTGTACTCAACTTTGAATAAATATCATGGTACACAATCAAAAATCTCTTCGAAATCATAATTTGAATGCCCCAAAATTATTTGACCAACTAATATCCAAACCAATCTCATCATTGCCTACGAACAAAACCGAAAGAAAATGCAAGAAATTAAACAGATATCATTAAAGCATTTATGAGAGTCAAATACTTCCCTCCGGAATATGAGAGATCAGACGGCTAATCACTTCCACCTCCGATCGATGAGACATTCAAAGCAAAGCACCACTCCAATCGATGCTTTAATCGATAAGGAATCCAAGTGGTTTACACGATCTGCTGTGAGATAAGGGGTATACCCCTTTTAACCCTCTCAAAATCTGAAGAGAAAGGCGGAGGAAAGCTCAGCCGGGAAGGGGTTGATTAGGGTTTGGAACGAGAGAGAGCGGGAGAGAAGAGAGAAGAGAGGTAGGCTTAGTCGATAAGGAATCGAAGGTGTATACTGGATTCATGGTAGGCGTAGGGTTTGTCACGGGTGAGTGAAGAAAGATAGCAGGAGAGGAGCGAAGGTGGCGATTAGGGTTTCGAAGAGGAAGGTGGCGATTAGGGTTTCGAAAGGATCCTTCGATTAGAGTTTCGAAGGTGCCGTGATTAGGGTTTCAGATAGGGTGAGGAAGAGAAGAGAGGAATCCAAAGAGAGGATTCCAAGCAGATCGAGAGCGGGATTCGAGAGCGGGAGTGGAGAGCTCAGATTAGGGTTTGGAACGAGAGAGAGAGCGGGAGAGAAGAGATAAGGCTTAGACGATAAGGAATCGAAGGGAGAGAAGAGATAAGGCTTTGAGATAAGGGGTATTCCCCTTTTACCCCTCTTAAAATCTGAAGATAGAGCGGAAGAGAGATCAGCCGTCCGATCTTCATCAAGTTTGATCAGACGGCTGATCGCTCCCAGCTCAGATAAGGAGCTCAGCTCTCCATCTCTTAATAGACTAACTCTATATATATATATATATATATATATATATATATATATATAATAAAACACAAAGAAAGCTATCAAGTGGCTCTCATTCAATATGATTGAAATCAATGGTCCAGATCTAACCTCACAAAACATATTTTTCCGCCCAAAAGTTTTCCCCTAAAACTCAAATTCAAATCCCCCGCCAAAACAAATCATTTATTTGTTTATTTATTTCTCTCTCTCTCTCTCTCTCTCTCTCTATCTCTCTCTCTCTCTGTATTTACTCAGAAATTTTTATTTTCAGATTTCAGGTTTGTAAATTTTTAGATTTTTGTGCATTTTCTTATTGCTCATGTTACATTTATCAAATATCTCATCAACAGTTAAATTTCATCATTTTCCACACTCAAAGTTCTAAGAAGTTGGATTTTACACCCCTATTTATAATTATTTTTCAACATATACTAATGGAAACATGGACTTTTATTTACAACTAATTATTGTTTTACTATTCAAACTTGAGCAACATAATTGTTGTGTTACTGTTTACAAGACTTTCATATGTTGTATTGTTCCGAAGACGTGTCGTAGGCACGTGCCCACGGGAAAATCTAGTATATATAATAAAACACAAAGAAAGCTATCAAGTGACTCTCCTTCAATCCCCCCAAAATCAAAGGCCCGGGTCTAACTTCACAAAACACATTTTCCCCCGAAAAGTTTTTCCCCAAAACTCAAATTCAAATCCCCTCACCCCCCCCCCCCCCCAAAAAACAACTCATTTATTTATTTAAGTATTTCTCTCTCTTTCTCTCTCTCTCTCTCTCTCTAATCTATATATATATATATATATATATATATATATATATATATATATATATATATATGAGAAATCTTCGGTTGCACATTACTTTGGTGAGCACTCCGTGAGCACTCACGAACTAGAGACCATTTGAAAAATTCGAACCGCTCATATCGTTCTATATGCCTTAGATAGCCTAATAATAAAAAATCAAGTAATTTGAAGTACATTTGCCCATGATTTACATCATCACGAAATTGTATGGCTGAAAATTCTAACAGCTTGATGGATGGGCAAATGAACTTCAAATTACTTGATTTTTTTTTGTTAGGCTATCTAAGGCATATAGAACAATATGAGCGGTTCGGATTTTTCATAGGGTCTCTAGTTCGTGAGTGCTCACGGAGTGCTCACCAAAAGTAGTGTGCAACCGAAGGGGATAGGGAAATGCTCCATTGAAAACGCAAATGTCTGTGAAAACGTGAAAAACCACTAAGGCCGTTGTGGGAGACAACGGCCTAGATTATAATGCATTATAACATAGGCCGTTGTCTCCAACAACGGCCTAGGGTCGTTTTCACGTTTTCACAGACATTTGCGTTTTCAACTGAGCATTTCCCATATATATATACATATATACATATATATATACATATATACATATATATATATATATATATATATATATATATATATAGGGAAAGGATCCGTTGCACACTACTTTGGTGCTCACCGCGTGAACACTACGCCTTCGGACGTTCATATCGAAAATCCGAACCGTTCACATTGATCTACACATCTAAATTAGTCTAAATATATAAAATCAAATCATTTGAAATTCATTTGCCCATTCATTGAAGTGTTACAAAATTGTATGGCTGAAATTCAATGTTTTTATAGTCACATGATGGATGGGCAAATGAATTTCAAATGATTTGATTTTACATATTTAGACTAATTTAGATGTGTAGATCAATGTGAACGGTTCGGATTTTCGATATGAACGCCCGAAGGCGTAGTGTTCACGCGGTGAGCACCAAAGTAGTGTGCAACGGATCCTTTCCCTATATATATATTCCCATATATATATACATATATACATATATATATATATATGGAAACATGAATTTTTATACCCCAATTTATAATTATTTTTCACCATATACGAATGGAAATATGGTCTTTTATTACAACTAATTAATTGTTGTCATACTATTCAAACTTCAGCTACATAATTTACTGCTTACAAGACTTTTCATATGTTGTATCGTTCTGAAGACGTACCGTAGGCACGTGGCCACGGGCAAATCTAGTAATAATAATAAAACACAACGAAAGCTATCAAGTGGCTCTCCTTCAATAATCCCCTCAAAATCATAGGCCCAAATCTAACCTCACAAAACACATTCCCCCCCCCCCCCCCCCCCCCCCCCCCCCCCCCCCACACACACACACACACACACACACACACATTCAAATCCCAAAACTCAAATTCAAATCCAAAAAAAAAAAACACACAATTTCAAATCCCAAAACTCAAATTCAAATCCAAAAAAAACCAACTTATTTATTTATTTAATTATTTTTCTCTCTCTCACACATTCTCTCTCTATTTACTCAGGAATTTAGATTTTCAAATTTGTAAATTTTCAGATTTTTATGTTTTTTTTATTGTTCATGTTACATTGGAAATAGCAAATATCTCTTCAATAGTTAAATTTCATAATTTTCCACCCTCAAAGTTCTGAGAAGTTGAATTTTATACCCTCATTTATAATTATTTTTCAACATATACTAATTGAAATATGGACTTTTATTTACAACTAATTATTGGCATACTATTCAAACTTGAGCTACATAATTGTTGTTTTACTGTGTACAAGGCTTTTCATATGCTGTATCGTTCCGAAGACGTGCCGTAGATAAGGCTGCAATCGAGCCGAGCCGAGCCGAGCTGAATACCTTCAGGCTTGAGCTCGGCTCGTTTACGAAACGAGCTCATTTTAGAGCACGAGCTCGGCTCGAGCTCGGTTCAAGCCGAGCTTTGACCAAGCTTTGACCGTATTCAAGCCGAATAGCTCGCGAGCTTAGCCTTAAAAAAAAAGTCAGACTCGAGCTCAGCTCGTTTACGAAATGAGCTCAGTTTTGAGTTCGAGCTCCGGTTCGAGCCGAGCTTTGACCGAACTCGAGCCGAATAGCTCGATTCGTTTGCAACCCTAGCCGTAGACACGTGCCCACGGGCAAATCTAGTATATATATATAATCTCACAATCTTTAACCAACTTGTAGTTGTCGATCAGATTGAGGAACAAAATCAACTTGAACAATAGTAAAATGCATGCCTGGGTGGAGAACGAGAACGGAATAAAATTCAGAATGGGAGCAATAAAATTGGTAGTGCGGAAAACGTGGAGCCGAAGGACAAAAATGAGTCCAATAGGAACAAAAATATGAGTTTCAATCACCTTACAATAATTGTAACACTTTTTGCATTATGACACCTTCAAAATTGCCACTTATTCTTAAGGAATAGGTGAGCACGGAGAACTCAACCATTGCCATTCAGCACAAAGGTACACAGAATGACTCCCCTTCAAAAGATCTTCCCCATTTCAATAAATGAGGATGACAGGCCGAATACTGCCTCCAAAACGCACTCTAGGTCAAAATACTCATCCAGACAAACATGTTTGAAGGCAGCCATATCTTTAGTCCACAATGAGAAAGAAACTCATCTGTAACTAGTCAATCTGGGTGCTTTGTATTAACCGGCGTAATTTCACTACCCTAAACTACAGCACCACCAGTCTTGTCAATCTCCTCAGATATTTCAGGTTTCTTTGTGTCTCCAGTACCCAGGTCTAAAACATTTCCTTCATCAATCGAGTTTACAACAGGGTCCTCTTCCACTACAACTGTACAGCTAATTGAACCTCCATCAATCTGACCATAATCCTCACACATCATACCGTTACCATAAACCTCACAGCCTGGGCCAGAAGTAATTGAATTCTCAACTAAAGGTTGGTTGTCGGGTTTGATCATGGAAATGTCAGCAATTTGACTCCTTGAATCGATTGTCACCATTTCCTGTGAATTGGAAGAAACATTAGCAATCAAGCCACCATCCGCATCTTGAGGTAGAATATCAACCTGAAGGTCAGAATTTACTATAAATTTTCCACCAGGTCCACCGTCTTCAGCTGTAAGCTTGAAGTTGCTAGTTTCCGTGGGATCTGAAACTACCGAATCAGATTGATTCAATCCCGAATCACTCCTACAAGCATCAGCCACCTCCGTCGCATCCACCATTTCTTCATCAATACTGTGATTCTTTGGCACAGCCCCTTCCTCAAGAGCCTGATTTGTTGCTGCAGTTTCTTCCTCAAGAGCCTGATTTTGTGCTGCTGGTTCTTCCTCGAGTGCCAGTTTTTTGGCTGCAGTTTCTTCTTGAATTCGGAGACGCTCTTTGTGCTCTTCCAGTAGCCGTTGAACTATATCTTGCTCAGCTATGAGACCTCCATAACGGTGCTGTAAATTTCGCTCAACTTCTTTTTGTCTGTTGACATCTTCTATTAAGCTATTGACTCTGTACAAAGCAGCCACAACTTCCTGCTTTTGCAAAGCTAGAAAGCATTTTAGCTCTGTTGCCGCAGTGTCCATCTGCTTGAATGTAGCCTCAATCTGGGACCACAACTTTCCTGCCCTGGTCTGTCAATTCAAAGTAGAAACAAATTACACCTTCGGTGATAATGAGGAAATAGGAGATAAACCACATCCCTACTATATCAACCGGCATTGCCATGCAAATTAGTTACAAAAAAGAACGTACAAATTACTAGTACACAATGAAACAAAGCTAGGAGTGTACATAGGACAGGTCGGGCAGGTAGATTTGGATGGGTTGAGTAGGCTTATACTGCAATTGTATAAACTTTTTGTTTGTTTTTAAGAACTGCTTAAAATGAGGTATTCTTTTTAAAGAAAAAGGCACTATCTATTTGTTCTCTATATGGTAAAGTACATAGACAACCATTTCCTCGGACAAAACGTATAAATATACTAGAAATAACTCGTAATTTGGTTTCTGTTACTTCATTCCGAGTCCAGCGCACTTTAAAAGCAGTAATCAAATTCGATTGAACGTGGGTGGGTTTAAGACATCTAACGACTTTACTAGTTCGGAATAGCACTAAAGAAAATTAGACCTTGATTAGCAACAGCCTAACAACACCAAAAATATACACCTAAAAAATACGAACATGAATTTCAATGAATGGACAATGGTTACAAAAATGTTCTATATATCTATCAACTAAATTCATGGAAACATCCAATGAAATTGAATGGATTGAACAGTTCCTCCTATTCTACATACCTAAAATAGTTTTGAGTATCTGAGATCGATTTATTTGTAATTTCGTTTGCCCCTGCATAATCATGGTTGATGGATACCCCCCCCCCCAAAAAAAAGTAACAAATAAAAATTAAAAAATGTTATAATTAGTTTAAACGTTTCAATGCATAGGCAAACGGATCAAATTACTTGATCCACATCCTTAAATCTATTGTATTTACGATAACCAAGATAATGGCTCAGATCATTCACCGGACATTTCCATCATGGAATGCTCATCATACAATTATCTGTCACAAAGAACTTGTCGCAATATGTGACCTGTAGTGACAGAAAGGGTGATAGTTATTACATCACATAACTAGATTTTCAGAGGATCACATAATAGGAACAATAGTAAGAAGCGGCCACTTCAATTAATTAATTTTGTGTTAGTTAAATATTCTGCTTGTCATTATTTACATGTATATATGATAATTTATTTTTGTTTCTCAAGTATTACTAAGCCAACCCAACAGAAAGTTTATAATGGAGCATATTAAAATCTGTTAATATAAGTAGGCCATAATGACAGAGTCCCAACTTTTCAATATAAAAATAAAAAGTGATATAATTTTAAGATATAAGACAAGTTGAAACGCAAACCACTTGATGTGCAACGGCATATCCTTCCCACAACTATCGAGCCCAAAGTTTGATTTATGTGGAAGGCATATTATTTGAGATGTTGAAAAGAAATGTAACAAATACTTTCTTCAATCTTATATTTTGATAAGCTCTTTTACAGCGACTGAAAAATTGTCCAAATACCTTTTAAAATGAAAACTTCAGTCTGTCATTCTTTCTATTAAAGGAATTTTGCCGACTCACCCCTACATTTCAGTAGTAACAGTTTTTTTGCAAAAAGATGGCAGATTTCATTCGTCAATGCTGACCATTTTTCTTTTAATGTGTATATATACAATTCAAGAAACTCTAACAAAAGATCAAAACTAAGATATGAACTTAAAGCTATATGACATTGAAATCCGGAGAGCTCTCAACTAACCTGGTGTCCATGTGTGAGAAGTTTAATCTTCTCTTCGAGTCGAGTTGCCTTCTTCGCCTCATCCTCCATTATTTTCTTCATTACTTCAAAATCATTTTGAAGTGCAGCAAGCTTTTCATTATTACCAGCAACACTGGCAAGACCATAAGTACTACGACTGGGAAAGTACATGAGATCTTCTTGGCATGCATCGTGCGCTTTAACAAAATCATCAAGGGACTCACTCTCATGCCCCATTGCCACTCGAAGAAACTGAACCTCTTCCTTAATCTGAGAATCAGCCTACAAAGAAGTAATAATGTATAAGTTCACATGTACAAATGTCCAAACAGTAAGCTCTAAATTAATTTATTTAAAGCCGCCACCACCACAATGCTTTGATTACTGATAGCAACACATCACATAATAAGAATACATTGGGATAGCAAACATTTGATATCTTAAACTTCACTATTCCAGGGTAATGACATAACACCAGAAATTCATGCTTATCTAAAAAGAAATTAATAATAAAACAAATTGACATTTCCACAACAAATATGCGCAACCACGCCCAAGCTACAGCACTATATGTTATCATTAGATACATAAGTAGAGTTTAGGTGTCAAAAGGTAGCTAAATTTGGAAGCAATACAATTAATAAACATCAAGAATACACTCGTATCTCAAAGTAGAGGCAAACTATCCTTTTTTTTTCACGTGTACACTATTCCTAACAAAGTCTTACTCCTCACTGAGATAAGGCCAAGTTGAAAATATTTTAAAGTAGGGCATGGGACAAGGCTACATATATATGCATGTATATGAGTGTAAATGCATACAGAGATTGTACCATAGCTTTAAAAAGTGAAAACAGGTGGAGCTTAAGCACGGTCGAGTTAAGAGAGAGAGTAATGCTTAAAACAGGCAAAAGAGGATCTAGAAAAGCTCTCCCAGGGTGTTTCATGAAAAACGATTCCGAAAAAGTACTCAAAAGCAGAAGAAAGGGAGCTTATATAGCTAAAAGTGTAAAAGATCGTTCATAAAAGCTGAAACAACACTTTTCTTGTAAAAACGGACATTGGGATAAGTTTTTACCCAATTTAACCTAACCTGACCTGCCCTGTTATATAAATAACTTATCTTTCTGTGCAGAGATGGCCTAATCCCAATTTTCCTCTCCAATTGGCCGGATTGCTCGCGATTCCCTCTTATGATCGTGGTTTCTGCTCTTTTCTTCTCTTTCAAAGGACTTCGATTGTTGCCTCAACTAGTGCCTCCTTCGACTCCTCCAGCTGCTGACAGCAACTGCTTCAACTACTGTGCGCCTTTGACTTCATCTTCTTGAAGTGCTGATGCCTGCTAATGCTTCAACTACTGCTCCTTCGACTTTATCTTCCTCAACTTCTGGTGCCTGCTGCTGTTTCTATCTAGTTTTCTACATTTTCCTCTAATTTTCTATACCCTTATTTCTTCAATATATTTGTACTATTAAATTTTTTCAATTAAAAAAAAGATTTAACACTTTTATTTGCTTAAAGAATGCCTTGGCCTGCTTATGGAAAAGATGTGGTCCACCACTTCTTTGCACTTGCCCCTCTTTTTGAAATCTTGGATAGTACAAAATGAAATTTCTCACAAACTTATACTTCTAACAGAATAACACATGCTCACATACCTGCATATTGTTTCGTAAATTTGAGGGTTTTTTTAATAAGCAATGGTAAATGTACATAAATATTCAAATATGTGAACATAAATTATCAGTGCAATATTCTTAATTAGATAAAACAGAAATGAAAAAAATATAAGTACTGCAGAAAAAACCTGTACAGGAAAATCTAACGAATTGCAATAGGTAGAAGATAAAAGAATAAAAATAGCAAATTAAGCCTGTGCCCGAGAAGAAGCAATGATTCTTGTTACTTAGTGCTTATGCTCTACAAATAAAAAAATATGAGACTATCAAAAGAAACATAACTATATTAATAGGAAGATACTATGTTAGACACCACAATGATTTGAGAGCAAATATGAAGGTCAAGTTACTGGGGCATAAATAGCCCGGGATATAATCATAATTTTGCAGTGTCACGTGATCTTCTAATTTAAAAGGAGAGTATTGAATAATATCTTTTAAAGAGAAATCAAGAAACAGTTATTGCAAATTTCCCATTTCTCTTTTTAGCAAGTTATCTAAGCTTGCAAATATCATAAAGTAATATCAAGAAAGTGCATGGACAAAACATCAATTCATCGAAATAAGGATTCATCTTATTAACATTTATATACTAGAAGAAAAAAGAATAATCAATAAGAGGACAAAACTATATAGCAGAACTTAACATGTGAGGACTTGATACAGTTCAGTGATGACAGAGTAAAGAATGTACTAGGCATATAGATGATTAAAAGAAAAATTTGTCAAATAAAGTCTACTCGTCCCCAAAACGGTAGCAAAAGACAACCTAGAAGAACTTAAAAGAAAGCACACCGGAAAGGATGGTGAAATAAATACGTAAGCCTAGAAAGTGGATACTGAAGCTAAATATAAATCTTACGAAAGATTCTATGCTAAACTCCAAGGAGTGAAATTTATGAGTAATTGTGCGTACATGTGTTAACGAACAAGCAAGGAGTATCGTTGTATATATACATATATATTGCATCAAAACAAATTCAAAACGCTCAATGATCAACTTTACGGCTTAATATTATTTCCTCAATATGGAAATTTTACTATGCACAGTCAAGATGGAAAGCAGTATAAGTATGCCATCTGCTATGATATATTGATACCATATTGGTGAATGAGAAAGGCTGGGACTAGGGAGAGAATTTAGAGTCTAAGAGCATCCACACTCGTTTTTCTCATATGCTATAAAATGGCAGCTACAGTAATAGCAAATACAATCGATCGCTGCAGTCGTCGTTTGCTATATTGTTTCTCATTTTTTAGAAATAAGCGAGCGACGGTATATGATATACCGTCTCATTGTTTAAAATAAATTAAAAAAAGTTAATTACTTATTAACTATTAAACTATATTAATTAACTAAATTAAATAATATAATAATAACTAAACCTAATTAATTAACTAACTAAACCTAATTACTACTCCTAAACCTACCCAATCACTCAATTATTCTCCACTGTACCAAACAAACTTTTATCTAACCACTATGCCAAATCCTTCACGGACGGGGTATGATACCCCGGCCGGGGTATCATTCCCCGTCTGAGGGAATACTAAAAAAAATTTATTTTTTAAGGGGGAGAGACGGGGTATCATACCCCGTCCGGGGTATGTATCCCCGTCCGACCATTTTTTTAAAAAAATAATAATTAAAATTATTAAGACGGGATATGATCTTCCGTCCGAATCGATTAAATAATCATTAAATCGGAGGGACGGGATATGATATCCCGTCCTTTATAATTTGAGAAACTACATTTCGTTTATCATATTTGAGAAATAAGAATAGAACGTTTGCTATAAAATGGCAAAATGAGAAACGATTGCAGAGGTTCGTTTGCTATAATATGGCAAAATGGCATATATAGCAAACGACTGTGGATGCTCTAACAAGTGAATGTAATTATAACAAAACAGGAGAAGAAATATGAGTACTTTGATGGCCAAGAGAAAGCTACTATGCTATCAGCTAAGTGATATAATTTGCTAGTTGATTAGATACATGGCTTGAAGTCTCCAGATACAGTCAATATTATATCAATATTAGTGAAGACAGGTTATGGTTTTAAGGCCAATTTTAAAAGTGATTCTACTTTTCCAAACCTAACCCAGGCAATGGTCACGTTCGGTACAAATTGGGCAGTGAAACCAAGATAATTTCTACTGCAGAAAATTAAATTAAATTAAATTAAATTGAGTCTCTTAGAAGTGAAAAAGGCACTATTTAGATTAGCATCCTAATGAAGCAGCACGATTCAATTACCAATATGCAGCTGGAAAGGTAACTGTGAGGGTTGAATAGCAGCTACCAGCCTAATCTTTGCTATTATATGCTGTTAACTTAGAACCACTATTTGAACCAGGGCACATTGTTAGTGAAAAGACAGACAAGGGACAGTTCTTCGTTAGGAGTATTAACATGATAGTCCCACCCATTAGTGGCTTCCACACCCTCACAAGAAAATACCAGAAAAAAACCATTTAGTAACCTCGTGAAATAATTCAACAATAATGCTTATGGGCCAAACACTCCCAAGTTACGAAAATTTTAAAGATTTCTACAATACAATTCCTTCGACAATATCCATAACATTAAAATTCAACAAAAGTGATCTCCTCCAGAGTCCAGACTTCAGACATTAACGTAAGCTATACTAAACAGTGAAATTTTCCACTAACCATATTTCTATAGTTTATTCAATAAAAAAAAACCACTGAGTTATAATCCTGCATTAAGAAAAATATGAACAGCATAATTGATGTTAAGCTCCTAGTCAGTAAAATGTGCATAAGCAGAATAAGGAGCAAATGCAAATGTAGAGCCAATTAGGAATTCGAATAAGTACCAAAACAGGTCAAGATGCAAAATAGTTCGAGACAAGGATTGTAAAATGGGCAATCATAAGATCATGCAAACATTATGATGGAATAAGCAACATACCTCCTTCAGGTCATCCTCTTCAAAATCTTCAATTTCACGAACAGATATAGAAGATTTTCCATTCGCTAAACGCTTTCCCCCTTTCTTCTTTCCCTTCTCTGCTGTTTCCTCAAGTGGATATTTTGCATTATCATGCTCCAGCAATGCAAGGAGCTCCCTGTTTATCATTTCATCAGCTTGTTCAAACAAAGTTGGGGGAACAAAAGAACTCTTATCCTCACCACCACGAACCAATAGATTTCTAATCAGATCCAACGAAGCAGCAGGTGGTCTTGGGAGCTCCCTCTGAAGTACTTTTGATCTCTTCTTGAGTAACGCCTCCTGTCTGGCTTGTTCCATTGCTTTCTCTCTGGTTATTTTGTCTGACATATCCTCTTCAATTTTATCTTCTACTTCTTCATTCTCCTCAGGAATAGGCTGCATGACAATCTGATACTCATTTTTAGGTTGTGGGAGAGTGCCTAAGTTAGAACACAGATTTCTTCTCAGTTCAGCCTGCCTATGAAGCTCAAGCTTTGAACTCTCCAGCATTTCAACATCTTCATTTATACGGAGCTCATCTCTAAACGGAGTCGTTCTTGGAGTTGCACCAAGGGAATACCCCTCCCTTGGAGTCATGCCAATTCTCGGAGTAAGACCCATAGGTCCAGGGCTTGCCAATGGAGTTGCCATGAGATTCGGGGTTAGAATCTCCCTTTTCCTCGGGGTGACACCTGAAAAATCAGATGGATGCAGCTCAGGATTCTCCCCGCCCAAAAGCGGTGTCTGAGACTCTCTTAACCGTGCTAGGTTCTCAGCTTCCATCATAACAGCATCAGCTTTTCCTCCTGGGGTTCTCTGTGGCGTCCGCAAAGGTGTCATTCCGAGTCTCGGAGTCTGTGAGTAATTAGCAAGAAGGGCACGTGTAGCACCACTTCCTTCCGCAAGCTCCTCCGCACCAGATAAAAGATCACTTGCATAACCCATCTTTGCTATCTCCTCCAATTCATGATCTGAAATCTGCGGTGATGGGAGCATTAGCGTTGATCTCTTCCTAACTGCTTCTGGATCATTAAGTTTGTTCGCTTGCAATATTGCTGAAGGTGCATCCTGCCTTTGCTGAATTTTATTCTTAGCAATATCTTGCTTTCTTAACTGGGCTTCTATATCAACCCTCCGTTTCCCTTCCAGCTCCTCAATGGTGGTTGGAAACTTAGGTTGTTCCACAGGTCTCTCCTCACCTACAGTGGCAAGGCAAAAAATTCATTAAGGGGTCAGAACTACAACCAAATTTTCTTTTCCTATGGTATAATCTTCAATTTCAGCATGTATAATAATTAAAAGCAAACTAGAAAATGCATCAAAAAAGGGCTTGCAGCGTATCATTAAGCAGTCAAAGAACATGGATATTTCTTATTTATTTATTTGCTTAAACAACATCAACAATGTCTTCAACCCAAAATTTGGGAGTCAGCTACATGAATCCTTCTCCTCTCAACCATATTCAAGGCCACTCCTTCATCAAATTAACACTTTCCAAATCCCTATTAGTAGCTATTAGTAGCTTTAACGCATAGTTTGTGTAGGTCTAATGTTAGTCCTTTTTGCTCCACCAACTACCATCCTATCAAGTTTTATAACAAGGTAGGTTCTCATTCTTCATCGTATGTGTCCAAACCACCTCAATCACCCTCCCTCATTTATCTTCAATCGGAGCATCTACTTTCTTCTATATGCATTCATTTCTTGTTTTGTCTTTTCATGTGTTTCAACTCATCCACCTTAGTGCTAATAGTATTATAAAAACTAAGTTGAACTTTAGCAAGTGACAATAAGAAGGAAACTAATATTATGGAAATGAAGTAAAATGGGGTTGCCCAATTAATAAGATGTAGGATTTTTCACTTAAAATCTCTCAAGTATAACTCAAGAGTTGGAGTTGGGTAATTTGTAGACAAACAACCTCAATTAATCTAATCTCAACCACACAATTTTAAGTGAGTTATATTAACCATCCATTTCCAATGAATTATCCTCAAACTTCAAATTTATTTACAACATATTTACGAAAGTGTCATTCATATAAAATAAATGTTGATACCCTTGGGGGTTAATTCGTGAAGAGTGGGAGCTTAAGAAAATAAGGTGTGCATCCCACGTACAAATTACTAGTAGGATTAAAACTACTCACCTGAAACATCATAGAATCCTGGGGGAGGTCTCTTTTCAAATGGTATTTCTGCATTGTAATCTATCCCCTTTCTTTTCCTCCTCCTAAGTCTCGTATTGATGCCAGCTGCCTTCAATTCTCTCCTCTTTTGCAAAGACGCGAGCCTCCTTGCCTCTTCAAGCTGCTTCTCCCTGGCCTTCCTCTTTGCCTTTTTGCCCCTAGTATTAGCTAACCTAGCTCTTGCTTCAGAGAGCATCTCCTTCTCATCTTCATCCATATCAACAGGATCAGGGCGCGCTGGTTTCGATTCGGGATTAGGATCAATCTCTCCAGGGCGCAACTTCCGTGGGTCATCATTCGGTTCATAGTTCTCATCCTTTGCACATGCTGCATCAAGTAGTTTCTCATACCGCTCAAGGCACTGGGCTGGTGTTCTACCCACAATTGGTGCAATGGTTCTCCATTGAGTAGGCATAAGTTTTGCGAGATGAAGTAATTTCTCATCTTCTTCCCTGGTCCACTCTGTCTGTGAAATAAAACATTCAAAATTTAAAACAAAAAAGAAGTATTTATAAAATAATTGCATCAAAGCATATATTGAGTTACTCATTGTTCTTATTACAGCCGGTGGAAGAAAATTGATTTTTTTTTAAAAACACCACCTATTGACAAAATCACTTAGTGCCTGAAATATCATTTAAGCCTAATATAGATGCAGGACATAATAGATTAACGGCTAAATTCCACAAATTAGTTGCATCACCTACTAATATGATGTAAACTTAACCATAAGTAGAGAATTTCCAAAAAAAAATTAAAATTAAGTTTACCAACATATAATACAGATTAAGTCAGAAATTAAACTGCTAGTTGGTTTGATGAATTTTCAAGATATGAAACAGTTTAACAAGCACAATTAAAGATTCAATGCTAACGATCAATAATTATACCTAAACGTTCTTAGCAAGTAAAATATGCAATAAAGATTCGTACCCTAATTAACAAGTAGAAGCACACACTCCATGTTTGTGGACGACAGTAAATTAGAGAATAGTCTAGAGATGATAAAGCAGTATCACAAATATTTGAGAAAATGAAAGAAATTACCAAAAGTTCGAAGAGCGTGTCGCTAAAATGATGGAATTGAGTTGCCGTTTGGAATCGCTGGTGGCCGAAGGGGTGCTTGAAAGCCAGTTGGTTGTAGTTAGGTGGCGGCGCAGCAAAGGAGGGAAGAGGGGTTGCAGGTGGCGATGGTGCAGGGGACGATTTCGGGTATGGTGGAGGTCGGTTGGAGGAGGGAGAGGGAGATGGTCGGAGGGTGATGGCAATGGCGATGGTGGCGGTTGCGGTTGACGAAGGCAGGGGGATGGGATTTGGGATTAGTGACGACGACGACGGGTAGCGGGAACAACAAGCAAGGGGGTTAGGGTTTCAAGTTTGAAGCAGGGTTCGGATGGTGGATCTGATGGGGAGCTTCGGGTGCGGAGTTGGAGTGATAGAGGATGGTGGTTGAGGGGTCGAGGAAGGGGTAGCGTCGGGTTGCAAAAAAAGAGGAGTTGGGTTTGGGAATCAACAAAGAAGAAGGGGAAGGTGGAGATGGCGGGTGTGTATAGAGAAGGGGAATATTAGGGTTTAGGATTTGTATTGTTGTTTTAGAGTTTATCACAAACCCTAAAAATTTATCTCAATGTCTCACACAAAAAGATGAATGAAGATTTTTTAGTCAATCAAAAGCATACCTTTCTCATTATTCTCAAGGCATATATATAGGCTCAAAACAATCTCAATACAAATCTCCAAAATATTCTATTGCATACATAAAGGGTGCCAATCGTAAACTACTACATATGGCTATAATTGCCAAAAACAAATACGAGCACTGAAATAAAATACTAAGCTAATTGAACAGTCATCCTAGACGATGTCTGCGCTTATAGAAATACTCGAATCATCTCGAACTGATGTCCTCATCATAATATTTCCCCTTCAACGTATGCTCCACTTCCAATTTCAGTTGACTATTTTTACTACATCCAATCTAGTAAAACTCAATAATAGTCTTTTAAAAAAACAAGAGGCAAACAAATTTAATAATAATAATAGCAATAACCCAATCCACTCTTAATGAGAACTTTAGTCTTAACCAGAAAATATGTGAGGCCCCGTCACAGTCTGAAATTAAGTTGAAATAACTCCAGAAACAAAGAGTTGTAGTTGATTTAAAATTCCCAATTTTTGTGCATTTGGGACTAATTGTGAAGTTTCGGTTGACTGCAATTATGAAAATCTCCCTTTATATCTATCATCACGACCTTAATTGAAGTTAAGCAAATCCAGACTGAACACAAAAAAGGGCTCAAATTATCATTACACATGAAAATTGGGACATAAAAATGCAGTTCACATTCCTCCTACAATGGTCACTCTTTAATTTAATCTAATCTCATTAAATTATCTTTGTAAAGTCGATTTCTCTGAATTTTCTAAAATTATTTCAAATTTTATATTCCTATCTTTCCACATTATAAATAGATCGTGATTTTCAATGAGAGCCATGGCTTCTCTTATGGGATTATGGGATAATGCATTATAGTTATTGTTATATTAGGGTTTGGTGGCAATACTAGCATTGTATGTAGTAAAAGTGATATTAGTAAAAATAGAACCAAATCGGGGCCGTTCAAATCGGGCACAAATCCTAAAGCTCTTGGGGGTAAAACGGTAAAATTCAGCAGACACAGACCCGTAAAAGAAAGTTGGGTTGTTTTCAGCCCCATCAACTCAAATAGGCCCATCATACTGGGTTGCCATAACAGTTTAACATGGAGTCCATGTTAATCCAAAGAAGTTAGAATAAATTCTCTATTGCTAAAGAGTAACTACTTCTATATCTTCATCCATAAGAAAGGGTTTAAAAACAACTCTCTCTCTCTCTCTCTCTCTCTCTCTTTATCAAGAGAAGTGTCAAAACTCTATCTCTTTACATAAGAGAGGATAACCAACCTTATCAAGACACAGAGAAGTAAAGATAAATCTAATATCATGAAATTGGCCCCGTAGCGACTATCAATACCTCATGATCTCTTCAGAAACAAGGTAATCACAATTTTCGCTCACAAAACTCCCCATATATTCTGAGTTTTCTGACTTGGGCATCAGAAGGTCTGTCGTCGAGGCCAACCTTGATGTTTCAGGCTGTTTTGCAGGTCAGTCAAAGTGATCACAATCGTTCAGATCTGATCCAACCGTCCACGACAGTCAGATTTCAAAGTCAAAAGGAGTTTATGGCAATCAACGCCAACGAAAAGCAAAGGTTCAGTCGTTGTTGTTTTGCATAAAAAACTCACAATATCTGCTTGCTCCCACCAAAAATTAGCAGCAACAGATCGGCGTCATCTATGGGAAACAGAAAAGATCTCCGACCAAACTTTGCTGGTAAATAACTGATTTTTCCAGTCATGTCTCTAAAGAGGAAGAATGCAACGACCACTAACCGTTCAGCTAACAATCTTCCTTCACCCCTTCAAGTGGAGCAACAACCCTTTCAAGTAGAGCAATAGCCCCCTCATATGGGGCAACAACCGCCTCAGTGGCAACCTCCACCACTTCCTTAACAGGTTGATCACCTGACGCCACAACCCCCTTTTATCGGTGAAGCATCAGCAGGCTCTCAACCGTGTCATTCTGCAATCCACTCCGGACCTCGCCCACAACGATCAAGAGGGGACAACAGACCCTTGGTCCACACAGCCAGTGACTCCACGATTCCTCCGGTGGTGCCTCCCAGGGTGCTTCCTAGGGTCTCTTGATACCACCAAACCTTCGTACACTTATCAACAATAGACAATAAGAGAAAAACTCCGTCGTCACCACAAATAGAGGCGTGCCCAATGCCAAGGCTCCCGCTCAAAGCATCATGGGAGCAAGGGGAGCACCTCTCCCTTCAGTCACACCACAGGAGGTCTCCTCATGATCGAAGGGGCAGAGAAAGCCCTCCTCGTCATAAGTGCACCCACGAAGACCATAAGGAAGAAGAGACCCCTGCCACAAGCGCTGAATTCCGTGAACCGAGAGAAGAAATTCGCCAAGCTCTACAAGTCACCCCAAGGAAGGGTCGACACACAAGTAGGAGCTGTATCTCAACTGTGCAAGAAGAAGAATCCAATAGCTCTACAGGACTTGAGCCTGGGGAAGACCCTATTCTCCGCCGCCTTCAAGCAATGGATGACCGCCTTGCAAGAATCAACAAAGATGAACAGGGTCATGCCCAAAGCTACCACCCCAGTAGGTCTTCGTTTTCGAAGTCTATCCTTGAAGCTCGCATCCCAAATAAGTTCAAGTCACCAACCTTCGAGTCTTACAATGGAGACATAGACCCACAAAGATGAAGGGAGTCATGCCCAAAGCTACCGCCCCAGTAGGTCCTCGTTTTCAAAGTCTAGCCTTGAAGCCTAGGCAGTTAAAATCGGTTTTTGGAACTAATCGGTCTAAGAGCGATTAGTGATTAATCGGTTAATCGGAAAATAATCGGGGATTAAATCGGAAAAATTGTTATATATATAATTAAAAAAGATATATTCTCATTATGTACCAACCCTAAATCCTAACAAAAAATTATTATGAGAATATCAAATAGGAACATATAGTTATAGAAAAAAAAAGTACTTAGTTTGAGCTGAGTTTGGATTTTGGGTGTGGGTTGGGTCGGGTTTGCTGGTGGGTTCCATCAAACAAAAACAATCGGAGAGGAAGAGCAGTGCGAGCAACAAGAGGAGGAGCAAATACGGACCGGGTCAAGTATGCGATGGTAAGGGGTAGCAATGACGGTTCGGGTTTAGGTTTGCTTGAGGAAGAAGAGAATCAGTTTGGGTTTGGGTTTTAAGATAATCAGTTTGGATTTGGGTTTGCGCGAGGAAGAAGAGAGTGGCGATATGTCGAATTTGGGTTTGCACGAGGACTAGAAGCGGTTTGAATTTTAAATTCGGATTTTGAATTTGGGTCGGATTGAGCCCAAATAATGCAAACGAGCATAAAAATTAGAGAAGAAGATTTAATCGGTTAATCGGTCACTTAAAATCGGTCGATTAACCACTAATCGGCCGATTAATCCCGATTAAATTGCTAACTATTGAAATATTATAAATCGCTAAAAAAATAATCGCTTAGCTTCCGATTAGCGATTAATCGGGGATTAATCGGGCGTAATCGGGGATTTTAACTACTTAGCTTGAAGCTCGCATCCCAGATAAGTTCAAGTCACCAACCTTCGAGTCTTACAATGGAGACACAGACCCAGTTAACCGCATTAAGAGTTTTAAAAGTCTCCTCATGATCCACCAAGCCTCCGATGCCCTCCTCTACATGACATTTCGAGCAATTCTCTAGAGACCAACAAGGGAGTGGTACTCCCTTTTGCCTCTCTCTCCGGGCACCATCTTCTCGTTTGACCAGTTTGAGGAACTCTTCCTCACCCACTTCGTACGTAACCGAAAGATTGCGAAGACCAAGGCCTCCTTGCTCGAGTTAAAGCAACGAGAGGGAAAATCACTCGGGAACTTTGTCAAATGATTCACAGCCACGCGCCATCCCTTCTCTCGACTCATCCATTTCAATCGTTGCCTTCGAACACAATGTGAGACATGAATCTCTCAAGTATCCCTCGTGAAGATGCCTTCAAATGACCAAGAAATATATCGGGGTCGAAGATGCTCTAAAGGCTTTCTCCGCCCCCCGGTTCCAGGGGAGTTTTCCTCCAAGGACAAGCACAAGAATGACGGTGAAGAGGGACCCAAAAAGTTCTTAAAGGATAGCACAAATCAGCGTCGCCCCTCTACAGGATCACGTTTTGAGAATTACACCCCACTCAATGCAAACATTTCCACTGTCCTCATTGAGGTCGAGAAGGAAGGGCTACTAAGGCCTCCTCCCAAGATGAGCTCATCAGCCAGGATAGAAACAAGTGGTGTGGGTTTCACATAGACCATAGACACCGCCGAAGATTGCAACTCTCAGAAAAGAACTTGATGGTCACATCCGACGAGCCTACCTCCAAAAATTCACCCAAAGAAACGGCATTTGCCCTCCTCCTGCCAGGGGTCTAAAAAGCGCCTAAAGAAACCCTCCGAGTTCCACGACTCGGAACCAAGAGCAGTTCTCTACTCCATCCATGAGGAACCAATGGGAGGAGTCCAACTCTTCCTACAAAGCCTTCATTAGAGAAGTAAACTCAATGCACAATATCCCCCCCGTTAAAGGCTTAGGAGTCCAGGTGACTTTTTCATACCAAGTCCTTAAGGGTGTCCAAACACCTCATTGCAATGCGCTAGTCATCAGCCTAGACATGACAAATCATGAGTAGTGTTGCATCTTGGTCGACAACGGCAGCTCAGTAAACTTACTCTTCTTAGATGCATTCGAAAAGCTAAAGCTCTCTCGAGACTGCCTTGAGCCCGCAAGATACACTATGCGTGGCTTCTTCGGAATACCCGTTCAAATAGATGGAATAGTCACACTAGATGTAACTGAGGGTAAGGTTCCATCCTCTCGAACCGAGGCCAAGAACTTTGTGGTCGTCAATATGAAGGCTACCCACAACGCCATCCTAGGCTGCCCTACCTTGCAGCTATCCATGTTATACCTTCAGCTTTCCACATGAAGATAAAATTCCTAACATCCTCTGGGGCAAAAAAAGTGGGAAGGAAGTCAGCATGTTACACTGCTACAGTAAAGGACTCCCCCCCTTCAACGCTGTGGAACTTCTCCCAGAGAGAAGCCACTACGCCTCTGAGCCAATTGACGACCTCGGAAAGACCCCTTGCTTCGAACAAGATGAGGCTAAGAGCATGCGTGTGAGCAAGACACTCTCCCCCCAACTCAAGCATGAATCATCAAGCATATCAGGGAGATCATGGACCATACAAAGTCTCCAAAAGTAGTCCGTTCAGGTGACAGCCAACTTGTAGACTTAGAAGGGAAAGAAGATATCAAAAACTTGGAACGCTGAGAACCTCATGAAGTTCAGCGAGAGTGCTCAACACTCTCCTCCAGGTCCCCTTAGTTTAAACATGTAATAAGGTCTGATACTTATAATGGTCACAGCATGTAATAAAGGCTAGCAATTGAAGCAGTCATATAGTTTAGAACTTGTAATAAGGGCTTGCAACCAAAGCAGCCGAATAGTTTAACTTTTCAATAAAAAGTTCAACATTTTCTTTCAAAAATAGTCCCTCAATCAAAGCAGTGAGTTAAGTACTCCGCTCGCCGCTTGAGCTACGCCTCCAACTCATCAACCCAAGAAATGAGTTGAGTGCGCAACTCCTCTGGGCTAGACCAACTCATCAAACTCCAAACAATGAGTTATGTGCTCAGTTCATCTTCAAAGACTACATCTCATTAACTCAAAGGTGGATTTAGAGTCCAGCTATAGTTGTTCCCACAACTCATTAACTCTCAAAGATAGAATCCAGCTTAAGCTGCTCCCACAACTCATTAATTCAAATAACGAGTTCGGAGTCCATAGTCATGGTTCATAAAGGCTCTAACAACTTGCAGGCAAGCAAGTTCAGAACTCAACTCATCATTCAACCTGCTCCCACAACTCGTTAATATCTTATACAACAGATTGGTATTTTCTTCCATAATATCTTTGTACAAAAATTCAAAAGCACACAATGAGTTAGGTGTCCTACCCTCCTACCTAGCTACACCATAGACTCATTGGCTTATGGAATAAACTCCCTTAACGCCAATTATGAGTCTAACCACTCTTCTCACTTGGATAAACGATGGTACAACTTGTGTGGAGTCCACGCTCTTGGGTCGAAGTCTCTCCACCTACTTGCCAAGCAACCAAGGTAAAAGGTATGACTCACCTTGTGGCCTGCTCCCAAAATAAGTTGGCACTTAAAATGGGTTGGTGTCCATAATCATGGCTCGCATGTCTTTCTAGAAATTTACATGTAAGTAGGTTCAGAGCATGACTAGTCATTTGATCTGCTCCCACAACTCGTTAACCCTGGAGTCAACTTGTTTGAAGTCCATAATCACGTCCGAGACTCACTCCAAGAACTATTGTGGGGAAGTAAAGTTGGGAATTCGATTCACCGCCGATGTGACTCCTCGAGCTTGTTCTCTCCTAAATAAACACTTGCCAAAAACTCCCTCAATAAGCCAAGTTACGGGACTGGCTCCCCTTGAGCTACTCCCCTATCCGAACAAAATAATGGTATAGCCCATTCGGAGTCCATACCCTTGAAGTCGTAGTCTCTCTATCTACTTGCCCATAGTTTGCAGTTTGACTCGCATGACGATCTGCTCTCACAACAGGCTGGTACCTAGACAACAGGTTTGGAGTCCATTATCATGGCTCGCATGCCACTCTAGCAATTTGCATGTAAGTAAATACAGAGCTCGACTCGTCATTCGATCAACTCCAACAACTTGTTAACCCCGTAGTCAACTTGTTTGGAATCCATAATCATGACTAAAAAGCCACTCCAAGCAAAAATGTGAGCAAGTAAAGTTTGGAGTCCAAGCAGCTACTTGAGACAACCCCTACAACTCGTTACCTCCAACTAGCAACGTTATGAGTCTAGCCCCTCTTCTAAGCTACTAGTCTCACAACTTGCGACTTTCCTTGATTTATATCATCACCAGAGCAAGAAGTGCTCATGGTTCCTAGTTCTAATCCCCTTAAGTAGTCACTTCAGTCGATGGATCTCCAACTCCTACTTGACAAGCCTCTCCTTGAGCTGGGCATCCTTGACCTCAATCTTCCAACAAACCATGCGAGTGCAACCTGAACAATTTGCATGAGCTTCGCTTGGGAGTTTTAAGGCCAACCCCTCTCAAATGGGAAACTTCCAAGCTTTTCTCAAGTACAATGTTCTCCAACTTGTCGCTTTAAACTGTGGCTGCATACAAAGCATCCCGAGGCTTTGTTATCTCTGTGTTCTTCCTAACTCAGTCGACCAAGCTCCGGCTCCGGCCCGAGTAACTTCTTGTACAACTGAGCAAGTCCCAATTCTACCATACGTAACCGGTTCCGGAGGCGAGCAATCTTGGCATCCCAAGGGTAATCTCCCATGTATATTAAGCAATTAAAATCCCCGATTACGCCCGATTAATCTCCGATTAATCGCTAATTGGAGGTTAAGCGATTATTTTTAGTGATTTACAATATTTCAATAGTCAGCGATTTAATCGGGTATAATCATGGTTTTAAATTTCGGATTTCGGACTCGTCTCGGCAAGGGGTGTTTCGTCTCGGATCGGAGATATTGGAGGAGATCTCGGGAAAATGTGATCATATCGGATGTTCATTTCCTATACTCAATAAATATATTTTTTTGCTACTAAATAAGATATTATACGTCCTACATGTCATTTAGTATATAAAATACTCTATAATGTAACTAATAATAGGAATCAATTACAGTAAATCTTCGCATAATTTAACAATAATATAGAAGAGAATGTAATATAAGTATATAACTAAATTCAATTTGCATTGATTTGAAAAAATGTATTAGTTAATAAACTTACTTGACTTTGCATATATACAAACAATAGCGATACGAAATCCTCACATTATTTTAGCTTAAGGTCCTATATTGAAAGACATATGTGCAAAAAGTAGAACAATTTTTTTAATATATTCACAATAACATTTGTGTCTATTTCGACTGATATTTCGCCTATTTCGGCAATATTTCGGTAATTTTGACTGAAGTCTACACATTTCGGTCTAAAACGATGTAGAGTATAAATTATGTGATTTCGTATCAGCAGGCTAGCCGAAACGAAATTTCGACCGAAATTTCGGCCGTATCGGAGGAAATTTAAAACAGTGGGTATAATCGACCGATTAGTGATTAATCGGCCGATAAAAAGTGACTGATTAACTGATTAAAAATTTCCTCTAATTTTCATGCTCAATTGCTTTATTTAGGCTCAATCCAGCCCAAACTCAAATTCAAATCCAAATTCAAAATCCAAACCCCTTCTGATCCTCACGCAAATCCAAACCCGACATGTCGCCGCTCTCTTTTTCTTCCTCGCATAAACTTAAACCCAAACTGATTCTCTTCTTCCTCAAGCAAACCCAAACCCGACCAATTGTTGCTCTTCTTGCGTCGTTGCATACTTGACCCGACCCGCAACTGTTGCACATCCTCCTCTTGCTGCTCGCGCTGCTCCTCCCCGATTGTTTTTGTTTGATAGAACCAACCAGCAGACCCGACCCGATCCACATCCAGAATCCAAATTCAGCTCAAACCAAGTACTCACTTTTTTCTATAACTATATGTTCCTATTTGATAATCTCATAACGGTTTTATGTTAGGATTTAGGGTTGCTACATAACGAGGATGTATCTTTTTTTTTTAATTATATATATATATATATATATATATATATATATATATATATATAACAATTTTTCCGATTTAATCCCTAATTATTTTTCGATTAATCGATTAATCACTAATTACTCCTAGACCGATTAATTCCAAAAACTGATTTTAACTGCCTCGCATGTATACAATGATCTGCCAACAAACAAGAACATGGAGTCACAACAACGTTTGCAAACACAAAGAACATCACAACTCAACAATTCAAGGCAATGAGTTCAATTCTCAACTCTTCTTCCGATCTCCCCAAACAACCCATTGCTCCATACAATGAGTTTGGTGTTCGGCACCTTGCTCAAGTTTCTCTAATAACTCATTCTCCCCATATAGTGAGTTCAATGCTCCGCTCGCTTCCCAAGCGACCTTCTTCTAGAACATGTTTGAAGCTCAACTTATTCCTAGAATCGCACATTAAACTCGCCTTCGAACAGCTCTTCCTTAGAGCCTGACAATGCTCTTCTTCATCTCACTCGCCTCCTGAGAGGCATTCTTCTTCTACAGTGAATTCGAAGCTTAATTCATCCCTACACAGCTACAACCTAAACTCACCTCCTGGGTGGCTCTCCCCTAAAGCCTGGCAAAGCTGTTCTTCATAGTCCCTCAGGAGCAAACCTTCTCTTCGTAGCTCCTCGAGGGCAAAGCTCCTCTTCATAGCTCTTCCGTAGCGAAACTCCTCTTCTTAACCCCTCAGGAGAGAATCTCATTATCATAGCTCCTCGAGGGCGAAGCTCCTCTTCATAGCTCCTCAAGGGCAAAGCTTCTCTCCATAGCTTCTCCGTGGTGAAGCTTCTCTTCATAGCTCCATGACGAAGCTTCTCTTCTTAACTACCTAGGAGGCGAAGGTCCTCTCCGTAGCTCCTCAAGAGCAAAGCTCCTCTTCGTAGCTCCTCGGAAGTGAAGCTTCTCTTCTTAGCTCTTCGGTGATGGAACTCATCACCTTTGACACACCCGTTGGAAACATGCATGTATCTGGACTTCATAAATAAAGACATTGCGGACCAATTTTGACTTACAGATGAATGATTCATTAGATGACTTCTAAAGAGGATTTATAGATCTTCGAGTCACCTTCGAAAAGAGGGATCATACGTTCTAATCAGGGCTCTGTAGCACCAAGAAAGTTCGTGATACTACAGATGCATGCAGAAATCGGTAAAAAATAAAAAGACGAGGAAAAAACATAGAGAAAAAGACAAGGAGGAGATAAACCAGTCAGCGGCATGTGCGCCGCACATGACTCAAGTTGTCCCCAACCCCCCCCCCTCTCTAAAAAATGTCAATGTCAGCAACAACGCACAGGAGCATTCAGCTACCGATGAGCCTAGGGAAAATGCACATTTTCGGCCCTTAGATCTCCCAGAAGATTGTGCGAACAAGATCAACGGTCCAGATTGCATGAAGGTATGATTTAATGTTTTTAAATTCATTTCATTAGTTATTAATTCGGAATAATAATCTTAAAATCCGAAAAATAATTATAAATTTAGAATTATTAATTAAAAATCTGAAAAAATAATTAAAATTTGAGAAAAATGAAGAAAAATCCATCATAAAAAATCCAAAAATTTTTGAGAATAATTCTGGGTATTTTACAAAGTCAGAACAACTCTGTTGAACCCTGAGCAAGGGTCATACGTCCCCAAAGCTCCGATAAGTTTTGTAAACTACTCTAAATAGGCAAACTACTCCTCGAAGGCTGTGAATCTCAGTCTTCAGGAGTGGGGACTTATGATATGGGTAAAAATAGAACCAAATTGGGACCATTCAAATCAGGCATGAATCCTAAAGCTATTGGGGATAAAACGGTAAAATTCAGTAGACACATGTCAGTAAAAGGAAGTTGGGTCATTTTCGAACCCATCAACTCAAACAGGCAAAAGGCTCATCATACTCGTTTGTCATAGCAGCACAACATGAAAGAGTTCTGGTTCATCTAAAGAAGTTAGTTTAAATTATCTATCTCTAGAGAGTAACAACTTCTATCTCTCCTTCCATACACGATAAGAGTCATAACTCTTATTTCTTTACATGAGAGAGGATAACCATCTTATCAAAACACCAGGAAGTAACAATAAATCTAATATCTTGAAACTGGCCCCCTAGCGACTATAAATACCCCATGATGTCTTCATAAACAAGGTAATCACAATTTTTGCTCACACAACTCCTCATATATTCCGAGTTTCCTGACTTTAGTGTTGGAGGGACTGTCGCCGAGGCCAACCCGATGTTTCAGGTTATTGCAAAAGTCAGTCGGAGCGATCACACAACTATTCAGATCAGATTCAACCGTCCACAGCAATTAGATTTCAGTGTCAAGAACATTTTACGGTGATCAACGTCGACGAAAAGCAAAGGTTAGGTCTTTATTGTTTTTCATTAAAAAAAACCACAATATATGTTTGCACCCACCGAAAATTAGCAGCAACAAATAGATATAGATATTTCCATAAATCTATTTCAGTTGGTATTTAGTAAATATATGGACGGCTTTAAGCATAGAAAAATAATAAAGAAGAAATCAAATCCTTTAGTCATTTTTCTGTTACCCGTGGATCTTACGAAAGACAAATAATTAAGCCTAGAATTTTGATTCAGTAGACATTCGGAATTTCGGTGCTAATTGGTTGTTTTAGCTATCCTCCTAACGGGTATCTATATGCACATACTATCCTTTGGTGTTTCATTTATCCTAATGTGCTACTAGACCAAAACCCTACATCTGCAAAAATTATTTATTCCCATTAATTGCATCATTTCACATGAACTAATGAAAATAGCTACAACCTTCACATTTACTTTCACGGTGTACAAAACCTCTAAATCAGGCTTCATTTCCCTCCTATCCATATACACTATTCCCCTCTTTACACATTTCTGCAATTCCAAACACAAAGCTACCTACATTAATCCCTACTCCACATGTGCATTCCACAAAACATCCTTCACCATAACTTTGCCCCCCCCCCCCCCCCCCCCCTCCCCCGTTCCAAAATAATTACAGTTATATCACCCTAAAAGTTGCGAGAACCTAAAAGAGTTATCTCTGACTCCACCCAGATCTAATATATCTACAACTTCACAAATTAGAGGTACAATATGATAATGAAATGAATTATATATACCTTTTTAATGGAGGGATCGAGCCACTCGTACCACCGAGCCTTGCACTGCTTGGCCGACTTCCGAACGAGTAAGGACGATATCCGAGCCCACTGGTTCTTGCCGTACTTCATGACCGCGGCTTTGAGGATTTCATCCTCCGTGTTCTTCCACACGCCGCCTTTTATCATAATCCTCATCTTCGATCCCTTTTGTTTAAAACCCCTAAATTCAAGAAACTCGCGGGGGTATCTAGGGTTCGTTGGAGCCCTGGGGTTGTAGAAGACGTGATATCGCTGGAGATTGAGCGAGGGAGGGCGGGGGGCGCGGGGGGGGGGGGGGGGGGGGGGGGGGGGGGGGGTGTTGGGAGGCTAGGGTTTTGGGGTTTTGCCGTTTAGAGAGGGATTGAGATTCGTCAGAGAGAGAAGCAGAGAGAGGAGAAAGAAACGGAGAGTTGATCACTTTCTTGAGCTGTTCTACTGGAAATGGGTCTGGATGGAATTAACGGGTTCCGCCTGTTAATATAAGGATCCGAAACAGCACCGCGGATCCGAAGAATTTTTTGCGGTACTGGGCCACTTTTTGAAACTATTCGCGATTTTAGGCCAGTTCACAAACTATGAGTAGTATTAAAATCCGAAACCCGGACCCGATCCGGACCCGGCGTTGGACCGGAACCGACCCAATCTAATTTGGGTAGAGTATGGGTCCTAAATTACTACCCGTTGAAATTTCGGGTCGGGTCCGGATCCCCTAAAATTGGATCCGACCCAGACCCGGACCCGGACCCGCAATAGAAAAATAAACAAAAAACGAAGCGGACCCGATCCGGACCCGACCCGTTACCCGTTAGATAAATATATTCCCTTTGTACTCACACCCGACACCCCAAACCCTACCGAACCTGAACAAAATAAATGCTGAGATCCCGAACCTGAACAAAATCCATGTAATACATTCGATAAAGATGATAACCCGACAATATCAGTATATTCATTATATTGCTAAGCTGCATGTGCATGCTACACCAAGTTGTATGAAATCAAGCAACAATGCAATGAAGACATATATAATTATTTGTTGAATAACTTAAAGAGGTTATTAGTATTACAAACCAAGATTGAGCCATATGAATTGCCTCACAGCATCAGCAGTTCCTTGGAACCACTTCATTCCTGATTCTCCAGGTGTTTGAGTGGCTGCTAATTAATACCTGTAAAAAAAATAATTTCTGTCTATATTGATTAACAATGTTTCTTATAGGGGTACACATGAAGCGCATACATATCCCTACGGGTGTTACTGAATTCGTATATGTTTCATATTGTGGATATAGATCTGAATATATATGGCTCTTGCCAGACAGTTAACTCAGTTAACATATTTGACAAAAAAGGGAAGTGAATTAGGGTCGAAATATATCTATTGATATTGCTGAATAATGATATTAGTATTTATCATGCACTGAGTCACTAACCGAACCGGACCTGTGATTAGAAATAGGACCCGGATCCGGACCCGGACCCGAAAGCGAACGGGTAACATTTCTTGTGGGGAACCGGACCCGGACCCGGACCCGGACCCGAATTTCATGGGTCTGAGTCCGGGTCCAGTATTTGGACCCGTCAATGACTGGGTCCGGGTCCGGGTATTGAGCTACCCGACCCGACCCGATCCGTTACCAGTGCTAACTATGAGCACTTTTGGCTAGCCAATGCCACATCAGCAGCGGCCGCTATTGGGAATAGCGGCCTCTTCATTGCGACCTCCCACACTTGTTAGTTTATAGAGAGGATATTGTATGATGGACACGGCTTGTATAACCAATGTCGCTATTCTCAATAACGGCCTTGTATAACCAAGGTCGTTATTCCTAGGGCTGGACAACTATTATCCGAACCGACTAATCCGAACCAATCCAACTCGAACCGACCGCTTTTTAACCAAACCAATTGGGGGTTTGGATTGGATCGGTTCTTGATCTTCAATAACCAACTGGACCGGTTCGGTTGTTGGATGGGGCTTTCAAATAACTGATGAAACCGAACCGACTGTACCTCTATGCATAAGTACATAAAAAATATAGTTCTCCATTAATTAATTTCTTGAATATAAAAATAGTCGTTTCTCATTTTCTTTGAGATGCAAACAGTCTTCTTTAATTTCTTTAATACAAACTGAGCAATTGTTCTACCTATATTTTGATTCTCTATAATCATGTGTGTTATGTTGTTAAGAAATGCTTGACTTACAGTGTGGCCCATCTTAATTGAATCATGAAGTTGATATAACATTTAGTAGTTACTTTAATCAAGTCAAGTAGAAATTGTAATCTAAATCATTTTTTATTGTACCTGAAATTCAATTAGTTATGGTTATTTAATGTTTCTTTTATGATAATAAACTAAGATTACAGAAGTATGCAAGTGAAAAAATAGTTTATCTCATCCATTTAAACGTCATAATCTCAAACAATTAGTACAAAATTTATTAACAACTTGTAGTTTTATGAATCTTCATTTTAAATTCATTTCTGAATAACAAATAGCAGGTTATTTCTTAAGTTTGATTGAAGTTGATCTTTTTAATTTCAAAAAAATTATGAATGATGTTGAAGGTGAAAAGTAGCACGCCAAACCGACCATCCAATTCAATCCAAACCAAGCTTAATCGGCTTGGATGAAAACCGATCCAATTAAGGTTCGGATTGGTTGCGGATGAGAAAATTAAAAAACCGATCTTCTTTGGATCGATGGTAGATGGTCCATAATAGGTCGGATACCGACTAATCTCCACCCCTAATTATTCCTAATAGCGACCGCAGGTTGGCCCAATCGCTTTTAGGCCCACCTGAGGTCGCTATTGGGAATAGCGACCTTAGTTAGATGAGGCCGCTATTGACAATAGCGACCTCAGTTACACCAAGTGATTTGCAATTATACAATACCCTCTATAATCTGCCAAGTGTGGGAGTCCAATGTGTTGGTCGCTATGAAGAGGCCGCTATTCCCAATAGTGGCCGCTGCTGACGTGGCACTGACTAGCCAAAAATGCTAATAGTTTGGGAAGTGGCCTAAAATCGTAAATAATTTCAAAAAGTGGCCTAGTACCGCAAATCATTCGGATCCGAATGGATTTGGCTGGGCCGTTCGTTCTCCAAGGTAAGGCCTTCCGATCTTATGTTTAAATAATT
The DNA here is from genome assembly GCA_017893485.1 of Hemerocallis citrina. Lineage (NCBI taxonomy): Eukaryota > Viridiplantae > Streptophyta > Magnoliopsida > Asparagales > Asphodelaceae > Hemerocallis > Hemerocallis citrina. The sequence continues at coordinate 109,767,536 of CM030366.1, read as the reverse complement.
TTGTAGGTTTTTTTCCAAGAGAAATACGGGGGAAGTTTCAAGTTTCTGTAGAAAATAAATTAACCTAGTGAGTACAGATTACTTCCATGTAATAAGAAGACAAATAAATTTAGCCAGTTTCTAGGTCACAAATGAGAAGCAGCTCGATTGGTGATGGTTACTGATGCACTCGATTTCGCATCGCCATTAAAGAACTCAAATAGAACTCAAGAACGGTGAATTAGAGAAGGAACGAAAAAGAAGAGAGCTTGGGTTTGAGAGAAAAGCTCCAAGATGGAAGGAGAAGAAGAATCAAGAACAAGAAGAAGATAACAGAGAAGAGGAAATGGATCCAATTATTCAGACATAGCTCATAACTGAGCTGTCCACTTGTATTTATAATGTTTCATTACACGTGCTTAACATGTACATTTACTCTTTTACATATCAGTCCCTATACTTCCATTTATTTACTTCCCTAACCATTCGGGTGTGTATCAATTCCTTCCCCCTTCAATAAGACCTTGCCTCAAGGTCTAACTAGGAAAGACTCGTCAGTCATCATATCAAACGAGTAAGAGCACCTCCCTGGTGGTGAACTTCCAACGTCGTAACCTCCAAGTGCCAGTATATTTGGCTCATTTAAGGTTGTCCAGTATAGAACCCTGTCTCCAAACTCCCTAAAGCACACATCTGCATATTCTGTGAAGTCATCCACAACTTTTGAACTTAACCATCCTTGATACTCGTCTTCTAGAATTTGAGGGAGATCATGATGGAAGAGTGTGACATGTGGCTGAATTCCATGATCAATTAGCTCATTGATGAAGTTATTGTAATACTCCAATCCTTTGGGATTAACATCTCCTCTTCCATTAGGAATTAGCCTTGACCAAGAGATTGAAAACCGGTATCCTTCTAAACCTGTCTCATACATAAGTTTGACATCTTCCTTGTATTTATGATATCCATCTGCAGCTATATCCCCATTGCTTTTTCTCAGGAACAACTAGCTGCCTCTGCAACTGCACCTCAGCCTGAGATCAAAGCTGATACTTTCACTTTTATTTCCTACCTTTGTGAGGTACAACTGAGCAACATATGCCTCGTGCACTTTTTTGGTTTGATTCTGGAACATATTGACAAAAACCTACTAACCCTTGTAGAAAACTCAATGAGTTGTTTGCAACTGTTTCAGAGGAATCTAAAGTAGTACAAAGCCAATCTGTTGCGAGCCAAACATACTCGATCATTCAAGAACAGATAGCTTCGCTGCCACTCCAGATCTGGCGCTAAGCCAAGAATCCCCTCATTAATCGAATCTGGAGGAATTTCATCTTCTAAACTCTCCGCAAGATCGATCGGCTCTGATACCAATTGATGCACTCGATTTCGCATCGCCATGAAAGAACTCAAATAGAACTCAAGAACGGTGAATTAGAGAAGGAACGAAAAAGAAGAGAGCTTGGGTTTGAGAGAAAAGCTCCAAGATGGAAGGAGAAGAAGAATCAAGAACAAGAAGAAGATAACAGGGAAGAGGAAATGGATCCAATTATTCAGACATAGCTCATAACTGAGCTGTCCACTTGTATTTATAATGTTTCATTACACGTGCTTAACATGTACATTTCCTCTTTTACATATCAGTCCCTATACTTCCATTTATTTACTTCCCTAACCATTCGGGTGTGTATCAGTTACACTGAGCTGGTTCTCGGTGAGTTGAATGCATCACCTTGGAAGTCCATCAGGTATGCAGAGGTTTGGTTGAATGACGAGAATTTGAATGAGAGTGGAGACAGCCGTTGAAATGGGGAGGAAGAGGGATGAATAAGGAGAAGAGAACGGTGGCTGAGTTATGATTTTAGGTTTCAGGTTCAAGTACATGACATACGAAGAGATCATCATAAAATGGTCAAAAGAGAAGAGCACTGTGCGCACGGCTGAAGAATTCTATTCATTTTGACCGAGCTTAATGATGCAGTTAGCTCTAACCGTCGGATCAAGTGAAAATTTTGCCGTACTGACCCACTTTTTGAAAATATTTGGCGCTCCGACCCACTTCCGAAAATAATTAGCGATCTGCCCCTGTTTAGGACACGTCAGCAAGAAACGTTATTGGAAAAAACGGCATAGGTTATTTCGATGCCGTTTTTCCCAATAACGGCATCTGTTTGAAAAAAAAGTTTCATGTCGTTATTCCAAATAACGGCATCTGTTACTTTTTGTCCAAAGATCTAACAGTCAATTGTGAGCTGAGAAAGAATTGTTAAAGTAAATTAACCTATGTCGTTCTCTAAGAAAACGGCAAAGATTATATTGATGTCGTTATTCAAAATAACGGCATCAGTTAATTTCTTTTTGCACAGTTACCTATATTTAGAAATCTTTCTCCTTCCCCCTTTGTCTTTCGATCTTTTCTCTCTTTCTCTTCACTCCCGTAACCCTAGATCCGTAAATCATAAATTACTAAAATCCCAACTATTGGAGTGATTTGTTAGTTGCTGTTACCGCTAATTTCGGTGTGGGGTAAACAGATAGAATTTGTGAGTCCGAGAACAACCTGAACAGTTGACTCAAGCCTTCTTGCTCCTGGCGCAACCTGCAAGGAAGTGCGAGACACCGGAGTTGATTCCGGCGACGCACCCTCCGACGCTCTTGTCAGTAATCAGAAGAGATTAAGAAAGAGCTTAAAAGTGGTGAAAAAGTGATTAACCTGTAACAGAGGTAGGAGGGGTCGTATTTATAGTCGCCAGGGGAGTTGTTTAAGGGCCTGATTTCCTGTGTAACAGCCGGGAGTAAAATCCTCAGTCTGTTTAGGAAACTGACCCCTTGATTCCCGGTGAGAGCAAATCAGGCCCGTTGATTGGGTCAAATCAGTGGCCCTGATTTGTCTCTTGCTAGTCTGGGCTCGCTTCGGGTCGGGACCCGTGCCCAATTGGAGCGGACCCATTGGTGGGTTATTGGATCTGTGAGAAGGAGATTCAGAACCCACTTTGGACCCGCTTGTATGTGGAAATACCCTTTTTACCCCCGAGCTTCGAGATTCGTGCCCAATCTGGACAGTTCCGATTTAACCCCATTTTTAGCCATATCACGAGCCCCCCACTCCTAAAGACTGAGCGTGATCAGCCTTTGAGGAGTAGTTTGACTGTTTTGGTGGCTAGCGGAGTTGTATCGGAGCCCATGTGGAGGACTTAGGATCTTGAAGGGGGTAGTGAGGTAACTTTTTGATGCCATGTGCTGTTTCCTAGCCATATCGAGTATTTGGCGTCTTTCATCTATTTTTTTCGGATTATTTATTTAATTTTGCGATGTGTTTACTAATTGTTCGGGGGGCCTTAACAGTGCATTCTGGGCAATAATTGTTCGTTCAGGGGCCCAAAAATATACCCCCGAATTTTCAATTATTTTCTAGAATTTTTAGTTAAATTTTCCGAATTTTAGCAATTTTTCGCAATTTTTAAATAAATAAAGCGATTTAAATAAGTAAAAAACGATTTTTAATACCGATTTATGGCGTGGCACAATCTGGACCTCTGATCATCGTCGAGCGTGATTTTCTGAGAGATCTGACGGTCTCCATCGCTCGGCGTCTTTTTTCTCCGTTTACGAGCTCGGAATGGCACTTGCTCGGCTGCCCACCGGAGACTAGGGGGTTCGGCGTTCCGAGCGACGTGGCGCAATCTGAGCCATCGGATGGCAGCGCGTTTCCCAAGAAAATGCTATCTTGTCTTTTCGCGCACGTGGCGCAATCTGGACCGTTCATCATTAGAAGCACGAATTTCTGAGAGATCCAACGGTCGTAGTAGCTCGATGTCTTTTTTCTCCGTTTGCGAGCTCGGAAAGGCACTTGCTCGAAACCCGACCGGAGACAGGGGGTTTCGGCAGGACGAGCGACGTGGCGCAGTCTGAGCCATTGGATGACGACGCGCATCCCAAGACGGGCACATTTCTCAAGAAAACACTATCTTGTCGTTTAGTGTCCTCGGCGAGATCTGGACCGTCTGATTGAGATCATGCGCGAAAGTTGAGGAGAAAGTGTGTTTTCTCCGTTTGCGAGCTCGGAAAGGCACTTGCTCGGAATCTGACCGAAGACAGGGGGTCTCGGCAGGACGAGCGACGTGGCGCAATCCGTCTCGAGACGATCCTGTTCCCAAGGACATTAATGGTGCTCCGGGGTTTATGCGGCGTTCCACCTTCTCCAGGTCATTAAGGATAACTCCTTCAATTAATTCGTGGTGTTTCAACTTCCGAGGGTCATAATGGCTGGTTCTTGGAGGTTAGGCTATAAGTACTCCATTCCCCTTTGTCATTTTCAGCCGCAGTAATGTTGAGTTTTAGACCTCGGTGGTGTCTGCCTCTGGCGGACGCCAGTCTTGTGGGGTCTTGACCTTGATAGGTTCGGAGGGGTGGTCACTCTACTGTCTTCTTCTTCTCCCGTTCTTGACGGCCCCCATTGTGGGTGTCAGGGTCGGGGGAGAACGAGGTAGGAGAAGTAACGACTGTGATCCGAACTCGAGGTATGAGTCGCTCCGGGATGATGGGTGGTCGTTCTTCCACCAAGGTCTTCTGCCGTCTCCGGCTGTCCCGAGGTGGGTGGCGGAGTCGGAGGAGATCATGGTGGAAGAGGTGACGATCCAAATTCGGACCCGGGGGCCAAGTTGCTTCGGAGGGACGAGCGGTCGTTCTTCCACCATGATCTTCTCCGGACTCTGTCTGCCCCGTTGTGGGTACCAGCGTCGGGGGAGAATATGGCTCCGACTTCCGGACCATCTGAGCTTGTTGTTTGCAACTGTGAAGGCTCTGTTGCCAGAGTCCTCTGTCAGGCCGAGCCTTCCAGTTGCAATCAACTAGCTCGGAATGGTGCGCTTTTCCCAATTTCTGAGTGTTGATCTGCTTTCGACCGGAGCCCGTGGATCGGCGGAATACCGACCGAGACCTGGGGCCTGGGGGCTGCTCGCCGAGGGCGGTGCCCTAAAACTTTGAATCAAAACTTTTTCTGGTTTCTCTAGACATAGGTGAGGTATGGAGGAGGTATAGGTAATCCGAGCAAGTTGGCACAATTTGAACCGTTGGATGGCGGCTCGCATCTCGAGACGGGCACATTTCTCAAGAAAACACTATCTTGTCGTTTAGTGTCCTCGGCGAGATCTGGGCCGTCTGATCGAGATCATGCACGAAAGTTGAGGAGAAAGTGTGTTTTCTCCGTTTGCAGGCTCGGAAAGGCACTTGCTCGGAGACCGACCGGAGTCTGTGCAATCTGGCTCGGATTGCGTGTAGCTCGGATTCAAATCCCGTTGCGCCAAGCTAGTTGACTTGGTGAGGAAGGCAGTTGTGTTGGACCTTCGCGACGTTTCGAGAGCATCCCAAAAGTCGCGAACTTTCGTTTGGAAGTTCAAGGGACGTTCCATTTTACTATAAATCTTCACCCCCCCCCTTAGACCAAGTCTCACTTTTTAATTTTACTTTCTCTCTTCAGTTCTCACTTTGCCTTCGAAGTTTTCAGCTCTCTGGTGGCGGTGCTAGCTGTCGCGGTAGCGTTCCTTGCTTCCGGTGAACTTTCCGACCGTACCCATCACTTCAAGGTCAATCTCTTTCCCTTCTCTTTTAGAAAAAATGGTTAAGATCACGGATGAGACCCCCGCCTCGGAGCAAGCCGTTAGCCGAGGGGATAAAGGGAAGGAGGTAGTGGAGCCGAGCGATCAGAATGTCGTTCGTCCGGACAGAGAGGGCGAAGTGGCCGAGCCGCCTAAGGAGGTTGCGGCGGTGTCCCGGGAGGGCAAGGCCGTGGTCACGATCGTGGAAACACCGAAGACGGCGGGAGCGTTCGGTCGGCAGCCCATTTCTCTGTCGAGCATGGGAGGCGTACGGGACTACGCCGAGGACACCTTAGAAAGAGTGACCCAAGGCACGGCTAAGCTGGTGGAAGAGAACGAGCCGAGGGAGCTGTCCGAGGTGGACCATACCATCTCGTCTCTCACCGAGGGTGACCTTCACCTGATCCGAGAGGGCTTCCGGATCCCTGCCGACTATGGACTGCTCCTCCCCGGGCCGGGTTTCCGAGCTAACACAAAGTCCTCGTCGGATGTGTGCGTCTTTCCGGTCGACTCCCTTATTGCCGGACTCCGCTTTCCCCTCCACCCGTTCGTGGTTGATGTCCTGACATGGTACGGTTTGAGCCCCGCCCAGCTGATGCCGAACACATGGAGGCACGTCATGGCGTTCGTCCTCCGATGCCAAGAGGTCGGTGGTAAGCCGAGTATGTTCCTCTTTCGGAGTCTCTACCGACCCTGTCAGCCAAGGCGAGACGAATAGAGGTTCTATCTTTCGCCTCGGACGGGCGTGAAGCTGATCGAGAATCCGGACTCGATCAAACATTGGAAGGAGAAGTGCTTCCTCATCCGAGCTCCGGCACCGTGGGTGATACCGACGATTTGGGCAAAGGAGGGTCTGCCCAAGCGGACCAAGAAGGAGGCGGCGCTGAGTGATGAGGAGGCGGAGGTCCAGAAGAAGCTCCTCGCCCTGCCAGCGCTAAGCTGGAAAGAAATTACCGAGGAGGATCTGTTCCGTGGGGGTCTCAGTCCGATCGACCCTAGTATGCTTCTGGTATTTATACTCTTTGTCTAAAGTTCATGAAAATTTTTCTAAGTTTTTCCATTCGGCTTTTGCAGAGACGATGAAGCTGGATTACAAAGCTCTAGTGGCGAAGGGCCGGTCGGAGCAGGAGGCGAAGAAGAAGAGGCCTTCGGCAGGGCCTCAGGACAGCCGAGCCTCGAAGAAGCCTTCGATCGAGAAGACTGCCGACCAGCCAAAGGTCGCGGTCCTCGAGCAGGGGGAGATCAGGGTCCTCGACTCTCCTGCCTCGGAGGCGCCGACTCCGACCCCGAAGGTGGATGCTCCCGGTTCGTCGAGCGGTACGTTCGGCGTGAAGGAGGTGTTGTCCCTCCAAGTTCCACCCCTTACTGCCGATGCGGAGAAGATCTTAACCGAGAGCCACAAGCAGATATTCGTCCCTGACTGGCAGGTGATGAATGTCGACGGCTTCTTGGGCGACGGCAACATTTGCATGGAGGCGGTGAGGCACCTGCCGACCCCAAAGGACCGAGCGACCCTGAAGGCCGGGCAAGCAGGGGACGCCGTGATGCAGATCGCTCGGAATACTATGTCGGTAAGTAGGCTGAGCTCTCCCTTATCAAAATATTTTCTAAGTCTTTGGGCTCGGATTTTAATCCGCTGTTCTTTTTCAGACCCTCTGCCACTTCAATTTCCTGGTCGAGGAGTTTGCGAACAAGGAGCAGGAGAAGGAGCGGGAGAGGGCGGAGCGCGTCAAGGCCATGTAGCGGCTTGATGCCGAGCAGCTCCTCTCGACGAAGAGGGCTGTCGAAGTGGCGGGGTTGGAGAAGCAGCTGGCCGACGCCATTCAGCTGTCGAAGGACACGGCGGCCAAGCTTGAGGCGTCGGAGAAGGGGGCAGCCGAGCTGAAGGAGGAGCTGGCCAATGCTCGGTCGGAAGCGGAGAAGGCTCGGAAGAGGGCTGAGAGGATCATGGCCAAGCACCAGAAGAAGGTGAAGAAGGTGAGGAAGGCCGTGCAGGAGGAGGCCGCACAGCACATGCTCCAGAACATGGAGGAAGCCTACGGTCGAGCCCTGCTCCACGTTGCCGCCAAGAACCCGAGCTTCGACACGTCCTCCTACCACTTTTACGACCTCGTGGAAGGGAAGGAGGGTGTTCCCAAGGGGTTGCTCGGCCCCGAGGGAGAGACGGAACGCGTCGAAGGCCCAGGGGAGACCGAAGCCGAGGACGAGGAGGAGGACGACTCCGAGGAGGAGAGCGGGAGCGAGGACGGAGGCGAGGGCGGTGGCGAGGACAAGGCCGGGGGGTCGACGGACCCTAACAACAAAAAGGTCGACCCCTGACTCGGTTGTCTTTTTTAGTCTTTTTTTTCTTTTGTAAGCCTAACTGCGGACTGGCCACCGCTTGTGTAAAACTTTCACCTCGATTTTGAATGAAAATATTTTGTTTGGCAAAAATTTATCCAAGTGTTAAGCCTCAGATTTGCGTGTGACTAGTTGTAGATGTTTCCGTGTATTGTCCCATCGGATTTATCTCCGCTTTTCAGGTGAAGTTCGGTCCGATCACGGAGGTTGTATACCTTTGGAAGGAGCTGGCGAAAATGAAGGGCGAGCTCTCGCAGAGCCGACAGAATAGGTTTCTCCTGCTCGGCAAGCTGGAGGAGACGAAGGCAGCTGTGCGGAGGTACTATCGCGAGCTGTGGCAACTGCGGAAGTACCCCCAAGCTCCTTGTCCCGAAGGGGAAGTCGAGCGGCTCCGTAGAGAGCTCACTGTCGCCGAGCAGAAGAATGACAACCTTTTGGCTGAGGTCCAGCACTTGGAATTAGCAGAGAAAGAACGCTCGGCGGAGGAAGAGAAGCTGACCTCCGAGCTGGAAAAGGCGTCGGCCGAGCGCAAGAGGTTATCGGCCGAAGTCGACAGGCTCAGAAGGATCACGATAGATAGGGGAATCGAGGTCACCCACTTCCGCCGGCTCGCGGCCGATGGTGCCAACGCCTCTGGCTCGTCAAGACCTTCTCGTTCGAAGAAGTCGGCGAAGGACGACGCTCTGAGAGACAGAATCATTGAACTGGAGGAAGAGATCGCATCGCTCAAGCCTGTGCCGGAGAGGGCTAACGTTCGCAGTACGTCGTGCACTCGCAAAGAGAGCGAGAGGGGGATTACGTTTTACGAACTTGCGACACGCTCGCCTATGACCAGGCGGAGTCCAGCCGACGCTCAGAGCAGTGCGGCCGTCTCGTCGAGCGGGGCCTCGGCAGGCGCCGCAGTTAAAGCCAGCAGCGAAGGGGGGTCGCGCTTCGTTGGTTTAGGATCGAGCTCGGAGGGCAGGCCTCGTCGTCCCCGCATTTCCCTAAACCGAAGCATTCCCATTCCGAAGAGGCCCTGATCATGTCATTTTTCATCCTCTCTGACTTGTTGTAAAACGTTGTAGTAGAGTCGGTCTTGATGTATGTGAAGCCACTATATATATATGAATGCAAATCTGAAAGTTTCTTCAGAAAATTTCCAAGTGTTGGACTTCGGCAGTGCATTGAAATTTTGTTATTTGCTTTCCCCTTTTTTTCAGCTCGAGGCGGTCGATTCATATGCTGATCTCCACGGCTCGGATGATGACTCTGAATCCGAAGCCACTTCTGGGATGGCGGCTCTGAGTCCTAGGAGCGTCGAGCTGGAGTTACGCCGAGCTGAGGGTGAGCGGGCTCACCTTTTGTCCGTCCTCGACCTACGGGAAGCGGAGATCCAACGTCTGGAGAATAGGATCGCCGAGTTGAGCCCTGTAGGAGGGGACGAGGATTCGCAAACCGCGTTCAGCAACGCTCTTCGGGTCAAGTGTATTCGGCACAATCAGTCGAAGATCATAGCCGAGCGGGATGATTTGCTCTCGGAGATTCGACACTTACAGACTGTGGTAGCGAAGCTCCGGAACGATGCAGGGGAGCTACCAGCCGAGGAGGACGAACAGTCGGCCGAACAGTCATGTGAGGATATTTCCGTATGAGGGCCAAGTGTAGTAGGTCGGTGGCGTGTATTTTGTTTGCAAACACTTTGTAATCATGGAAAAGATGTGTTTCGTATTACAGCCTGGCTGTTTAATAAAATATCTTTCATTGCTCTGCACTTTTGTCTTGCTTATAACTGTGTTGGTCGCGCCGAGGTCTTTGAACCGAGCGTGTTAGTTCTGCTGGCGAGAGCGTTGAACCGAACGGGTTCCTATATGTAAGGTATTTTGTCGTTTAGTGACTCTGACAAGGTACGGCGCGAGTTCCTAGGCGGCTCTGTCCCCGAGAAAGCGCTATCTTGTCGTTTAGCGTAGGCAGCAAGATCTGAGCCGTTGAATGTAGGCACGAATCTCGAGGCGGATCAGTTCCCAAGAAAACGTTATCTTGTCGTTTAGCGCAGGTGGCAAGATCTGAGCCGTCTGATCGAGATCAGGCGCGAAAGTTGAGGAGAAAGTGACTTTTCTCCGTTTGCGAGCTCGGGAAGGCACTTGCTCGGTAGCCGACCGAAGGCGTGGGGCTTTGGGCTTCGGCTATTAGGTAGGAGAGCTCGGATTATGTGGCCGAACGTAGCTTCGGTGTCCCTCCACTGACGGAGCAGAGGGGCGGACCATTCCCGGTTTGCCGCGAAGCAAGCTTGGGGGACTGGGAGCTAAGTGTTGGACTCCGGGTCCATCGTTGTAGTCCAATGGTTGTGGGAGCAATTGTCACGCCCCGCTTCCCGGAATACAGGAACACAGGCACGTAACTGAGGCCCAGCGAATGATATAAGTACGCCAACTCATATCATCCATAAGCTGTACCAGTCTTAGCTCAATAATATAAGAAAATGAATCACAACCACGCAGGAAACATAATCACATAGACGAGAATGAAATTCAATAACCAATTCTGGAATACAATGACTTACCAAATAACTCGAGAGACTCCTGGTCCAATTGTAGAAAATCTGCTCATCAATGCCTCCTAGAAATTCTCCTTGTGCACCTGTGCTTGATTATCTAAAAAGAAATAATAATTTGTCCTTAGAGCAAGTACGGACAGCAAGTAGTGAAAAAACAGAGAGTAAGGGAACAGGGTACATGAAGAAATATGAATCAAGATCAAATTTGCAAAGACAATAATGGCACTAATAAACAACGGTCTTTATCAAATATACATGTGTCAATTTTAGTTCATTAGAGTGTCATTTCTCCTATCTAGTGCATGTACTACTGCATCCCATACTACAGGTTCGATGCACGCAAAACAGTGTACGTTTGAGACATAGTGGTGGGGTCTACAGAGCGTGTAATCGGTTTCAATAACAATCATTTACCATTTTCAATCATTCATTCACAATCATTACTTCTCTTTCCATTTCAATACAATATCAATATAGGCCTTACCGAGTACATTTTCTGAGATTTCCCACTACTAGGTCAACCCTTATAAACCCCGGCTTATTTAGTATTTTATTGTTAAGTCATTCATGTCCATGAAGTGTATGTATAAGAATACCAAGGGAACGATATGAATGCAGCAGCATGATGTATTGTACAATAATAACATGAAGTAATAAGTCTAAAACAATAGTTCTCTTTATATTACTTTAACTGATGCCTATTATAACTGGGTCGAAACCTCAGTACAAGACAGACAAAGCGGCAGGAATTCATAAAAAGGGTCATCACATATATGTTCATTCAAGTGGCAATTAATGTGCTACTACAAATTATGGAACCCATTACAATGTCATATAACGATTAGAATGTCATTTTCTGTGTACAATCCACTTTATGAAGTCATTAATCCAATCACGATTGTCTCATTCAATCAATGTATACCATTACCATTCATTTTTCTTTGTACACAATTCTATTCATTTTATTCATTTTGATTATGTCTATATGGGCTTAGGTTTGAGTCAATGGACAATTATAGGAGGTCAAGAGTATGTCGGGTTAGCTCGTGTAAACCCTCGATACTCCTAACGAGAAGGGACACAAGGCAATTTAAGATAAAAATGGAACTACTTGCAGGAGATCAATTTAATTTGAACTAGAATAAAGAAAATTAGTTCAATGGACTTGCCTGTTAGTTGACGACGATGAAATTGAACACTAGAATAACGGGATCAGTATCCCGGGCAGTCGAACATGTGTGAGATGTGTGGAAGCCACGCCAAGTCAGCAACTGCAACTTCACAAAGCAACTCCACAAGGCAGTAAACAGCAACCCCACTTCAACAACTCCAAATCAGTAAATCTCTAGCAAATCTCCAAACAGCAACTCCCAAATGGCAACCAACCCCAAATAGTTAACAGCAACAATTCTATCAACCACTCCAAAATAGCAACAACTCCTACCTAATCTTCTTCACAACACCAAACACCAATACAACCCAATACACCAATAGCAACAATAATCTCCTTCACTACAAACAGATCTAATCCCCAAACACAACACCAACACACTACAACATCCCAAACAGCAAATCCAATTGAATCCCAAAACATTATCTTTCTCTTCCCAAAAGCAACCTCAATACCGATATTATACTCAAATCCCAAACTTCTATCTTCTTCTACAACCCAGGGAGATGGAGAGAGAGAGAGAGAGAGAGAGAGCGAGCGAGCAAGCGGGAGAAGGGAGCGGGCTGCGATCAGCGAGCGACTGGGAGGCTCATGCGACGGGAACGAGGCGAGGAGAAGCGCAGGGGAGTGGCGACGGAGTGAAGGTTGAACGGCGACGGGAAGGGGGTTCTTCGGTGGTCCTGCAGTGGAAGGCTCGATTGGTGGTGTCGAGGCGAGAAGGTGTGGGAGTGAGCGGGAAGCGCTCGGAGACCGGGGCGAGCTCAAGCGGAGGCTAGAACGAAGGTGAAGCTTGCGACGCGTCGACGGAGAAAGCTTCGAGGTCGGGGCTTCAATGGTGGGGCTGAGCGGTGGAGTGTGGAGTGAGGGCGAGCTCGACGGAGAAGACGAAGGACAGCGGTGGTGAAGCTTCGGGAGGGGAAACAGGGTGGAGTCGATGACGACTGGGCTTCGACAAATACGACGGCGGGAAGAGCAATGGCTACGGAGCTCGAGCGGCGGCACTGTGGTGGTCAGCAAGGGAAGAAGACGACTGGGGATGGTGGAGCGGCTCGACGGGGAGGAGCAGCGACGGCTGGCGGGGCGCGCTCAGGGAGAGGCGAGCAACGGAGGACATCGGTGTGGTGACTTCGGGGTTCGAGGTGAGCAGCGTTCGAGCAGAGGAAGACGAGGCGAACGACTGGCGGCTTGGTCTTCGATTGTGGGTGCGGTGCTTCAGAGGAGGACGAAGAGCAGCGGTGATGGCTATGCGGTGGAGTTGTCGAGGCGGAGCTTGAAGGCGGTGGCGGTTAGATTCGGAGGTGGGCTGTCGAGGAAGACGAAGAGGCGTCGGGTTTTGTTTGGGTTCTGTGGTTTTGTTCGTTTCTCTGTTTGTTAGAGAAACAGAGAGAGAGAGATGAAGATATTGAACGGGAAAGAGTAAATGGGGAGTGTTAATAACGGGAAAGAGAGATAGTGGGGGAGTGGTTACGGGATTGTGGGAAGAGTGGGGAAAAGTGAAGAAATTGTATAGGGATAGGTGTAGGATAAAACTGTACAATTATATGGGTTCTGGATTTGGGCTTGGTTCTTGGGCTCAAAATATTTAACTAAAAACAATTAGGACATTGGGCTAAAATATTTTAGGCTCAAATTAATTTAATAAAATAAAAATCAAAACATAGAATTGGACTTTAAATAATAATTAAACAATTGGGCTTTGAATTAATTTAATAAAAATCAAATACGAATTTGGGCTTAGAATTAAACAATTGGGTTTCATATTAACCAATAATAAAATCAAAATACAACTTGGCTCATATTAATAATTAATAAACTTAAAATGCAAACTTTGGCTTATAATAAATAATTGGGCTCACAAAAAAAAATAGTTTAAATAAAATCAATTAAAGAAAAAAATAGTTATAAGATACTGAAAATTTAAATACGGAAAAATACCTTTAAAAATACGTATTAATGAAAACAGGGGTTACAGCAATTCCGAACGGCGATCTACCCCTGGCTCGCTCGGATGCGAGCCGAGGAGGTAAAGTCGAGCCGAGCGTTGGACTCTGAACCATCGGTGTAGTTCAACGGTTGTGGGAGCAATTCCGAACGGCGATCTACCCCTGGCTCGCTCAGAGGCGAGCCGAGGAGGTAAAGTCGAGCCGAGTGTTGGACTCCGAACCATCGGTGTAGTTCAACGGTTGTGGGAACAATTCCGAACGGCGATCTACCCCTGGCTCGCTCGGAGGCGAGCCGAGGAGGTAAAGTCGAGCCGAGTGTTGGACTCCGAACCATCGGTGTAGTTCAACGGTTGTGGGAGCAATTCCGAACGGCGATCTACCCCTGGCTCGCTCGGAGGCGAGCCGAGGAGGTAAAGTCGAGCCGAGTGTTGGACTCCGAACCATCAGTGTAGTTCAACGATTGTGGGAGCAATTCCGAACGGCGATCTACCCCTGGCTCGCTCGGAGGCGAGCCGAGGAGGTAAAGTCGAGCCGAGTGTTGGACTCCGAACCATCGGTGTAGTTCAACGGTTGTGAGAGCAGTTCCGAACGACGGTCTACCCCTGGTTCGTCCGGGGACAAGCCGAGGAGGTGAGGTCGAGCCGAACGTGGACTCCGAATCGTTGGTTGAAATCTCAGTTTAAACAAGCAGTTGATAAGAGGGGAGAGAAGCATGCGAGTTCAAAAACACGAAAGGGCTTTCTTTATTATTAATCGACGGCGAACCGTTTTACATAGTACAATTTTATGAAAATAGGTTACAAGTCGGAGGACTGGAATGGCTCGATATCCTATGATACTTAGAGTGGCGCCGGAGCGCTTTCTTGGTATTTTAGGAGGTGGTCGGCATTCCAGGTCCTCGGAAGCTCTCTGCCCTCTAGGTCTTCAAGACGATATGTTCCGGGCCGAACTACCCTCGTGATCCTGTACGACCCTTCCCAGTTCGGAGCCAGCTTGCTCTTCTGACTGGGGAAGGATATGGCTAGCTTTCTCAAGACCAAATCTCCTTGCTTAAGGTTGGCAGGTCAGACCTTTTTGTTGTACGCTAGTTCAACCCTTCTTCGGTAAATCTGCTGCCGAATCGACGCCCTTTCCCCCAGCTCATCTATCAAGTCCAAGTCTGCTCTGATGTCCCTGGCATTCTGTGCTTCGTCATAGGCTGTGAGCCGAGGGGAAGGTATTCCGACCTCGAGAGGTATCACGGCCTCGGATCCATAGGTGAGGTTGAAAGGGGACTCGCCTGTGGGGGTCCGCTTGCTCGTGCGGTAGTTCTATAGGATGTTGGGGAGTTGGTCGACCCATAAGCCCTTGGAACTTTTGTCTAGCCTTTTCTTGATGCCTGCGAGGATCTGCCGGTTAGCATTTTATGCCTGTCCGTTCGACTGAGGGTGGGAGACGGACGAGAAGCGCTGCTGGATGGCCAGGTTGTCGCATAGAGCTCGGAATGCTGCGTCAGTGAACTGAGTCCCGTTGTCCGTCACGAGGACGCGGGGGACGCCGAACCTACAAATGATGCTCTTCCAGAAGAACTGTACCACCTTGTTCTCGGTTATGGTGGCGAGGGGCTCGGCCTCGACCCACTTCGAGAAGTGGTCGATGGCTACGACCAAGAACCTGAACTGACCCGGAGCCGGAGGGAAAGGCCCTAGTAAATCCATCCCCCACATTGCAAAGGGGATGGGACTTGATAGGGAGGCGAGGTTGGCCTGAGGGAGGCGTCGGATGCTGGAGTGTCTCTGACAAGAGCTGCATTGCCGAACGTGTCTCTCGGCATCTTGAAGGAGGGTCGGCCAGAAGTATCCATAATTTAAAGCTTTTCGGGCCAAGGACCTGGATTCTGAATGTGCCCCTCCGATGCCTTCGTGGAGCTCTTGTAGGGCATATTCGGCCTGATCCGGAGAGAGGCACCTTAGGTACGGTCGGCCGTCTATTTGAGAGAAAGAGCGTTTGTATAGGATGCCCTCGATCAAGACATACCGCTCGGCCCGGGTTCTGACTCGGCGAGCCTCCTTGGGGTCTTCGGGTAGGAGCCCGTCCCTCAAGAACTCCACAAGAAGCTTCATCCAATTATCTTGTAACATGACCGGCAACGATTCCGCCGAGCCAGGTGTCTCGTCTTCGATGCTCGGCTTAGAGAGGACTTCGATCAGTACGGTCTGTTCGAGACCTTGCAGGGAGGACGAGGCCAATTTGGAGAGAGCATCGGCCTGTGAGTTCTCTTCACGAGGGACCCGCTGGATGAGCGCCTCCTCGAACCGGCCCATGAGGTCCCGAACCCTAGCAAGGTACTTCGCCATCCGCTCATCTCGAGCCTCGTACTCGCCCAAGACTTGGTTCACGACGAGCTGGGAATCGCTGTGGATTTGGAGGCGCTGCGCACCAGCACTTCGTGTAAGTCTGAGACCAACGATGAGTGCTTCATACTCCGCCTCGTTGTTCGAGGCCTTGAAGTTCATACGGATCGCGTACTGGAGGACGAAGTTGTCAGGGCCATTCAGAATGATGCTAGCGTCGCTTCCTTCATTACAAGAGGATCCGTCCACGAAGACTGTCCAAATGGGGGGTCCATTCGGGACGTGGCCGACCTCAGGGATAGTGGACTCTACGATGAAGTCGGCGAGTGCCTGCGCCTTAATTGCTGTCCGAGGTTGGTAAAAGATGTCATGCTGGCTCAGCTCTATGGACCACTTCATCAGCCGGCCCGAGGTCTCAGGCTTGTAGAGGACCTGTTTTAGGGGTTGGTCTGTGAGGACGACGATCGAGTGGGACTGAAAGTATGGCCGAAGCTTCCTCGCCGCCGTGACTAGGGCGTAGGCCATCTTCACTATCTTCGGATAGCGGAGCTCGGCATCCCGAAGCACCTTGCTCACGTAGTAGATAGGCCTTTGGGTTCGATCCTCCTCTCTCACCAAGACAGCGCTCAAGGTCTGCTCGGAAGCAGCCAAGTAGACGAAGAGGGTCTCGCCCGGGACCGGTTTGCTGAGCAAAGGGGGGTTCACCAAGTATGCCTTCAACTGGTCGAACGATTCCTGTTGTGGTTGGCCCCATTCAAAACCCTTAGCCCCCTGAGTGCTTTGAAGAAGGGGAGGCACTTTTCCCCCGACTTCGAGAGGAACCGACCGATAGCAGCGAGCCGACCAGTGAGCTTCTGCACCTCCTTGATGTTCCGAGGCGGGGCCATGTCTAGTATGGCCTTAATCTTCTCGGGATTAGCTTCGATTCCTCGTTGGCTTACCATGAAGCCGAGGAACTTTCCCGAAGAGACCCCGAACGCGCACTTGTTCGGGTTCAGCCGCATGTTGTGCCTTCTCAACACGCCGAAGGCCTCCTGGAGGTCGGCTACATGGTCTGTGCCCCGGATGCTCTTGACGAGCATGTCGTCAACGTACACCTCCATGTTTCGGCCGATCAGGCTCTGGAAGACCTTGTTGACGAGGCGCTGGTAGGTGGCTCCCGCGTTCTTCAAACCGAACGGCATGACCCGGTAGCAGTAGAGGCCTTGGTCGGTGACGAAGGAGGTCTTCGGAATGTCCGGAGGGAACATTCGGATTTGATTGTACCCCGAGAAGGCGTCCATGAAGCTGAGGAGCTCATGGCCCGAGGTGGCGTCAATAAGGGTGTCGATGTTCGGGAGAGGGAATGGATCCTTCGGACACGCCTTGTTCAGGTCGGTGAAGTCAATGCATATCCTCCACGAGCCATTGGACTTCTTGACCATTACAACATTCGACAGCCACTCGGGGTAATTTACCTCCTGTATGAACTTGGCCTTCAGCAGTTTATCCACCTCCTCCTTGATGGCCTGCTGTCACTCGGGAGCGAACTTTCGCCTCTTCTGCTGAACCGGTTTGCACCCCGGTTCGACACTCAGGCGATGGACGAGCAGCTCCTCAGAAATGCCGGGCATGTCTGCGGCCGACCAAGCGAACAAGTCACGGTTATCCCGGATGCATTGAATCAGGTCCGAGCACAGTGCGGTCGGCAAGGACTTGCTGATGAGGAACTTCTGGCTCGGATCCTCGTCCGAGAAGAGCACTTCTTCTAACTCGTCCGCCGGCTCGGACGTTGGCCGAGCTTTCGGCTCGGGGATTTCTAGTGTCTCGAGCGAGAGCACTGGTCCCCCGGTGGAAGTCATGTAGCACTTCCAGGCTGTTTCTTGGCTTCCCCTGACTTCCCCTACTCCCGACCGAGTGGGGAACTTCATTTTCAAATGGTACGCCGAGGGGACAGCTTCCAAGGCGGCTAGGCCGGGTCGGCCTAGGATGACACTATATGCCGCCGGGACGTCGACGACCATGAAGTCCATCGGCTCGGTCCGGGTAGTAGGGGCGCTTCCCGCAGTTACGTCTAGGGTTATCACCCCCTCGACAGTTACCGGGACCCCCGTGAACCCGTGGAGTGTGTAACCGGCCAGTTTGAGACGGTCCCGGGACAGCTGCAGGCCTCGGAAGGCCGAGAGGAAGAGAATATTGACCGAACTCCCATTGTCTACTAAAATCCTCTGCACCTTGAAGTTGGCCATGCGGAGGTCGATGACGAGGGCATCACAGTGTGGGGTTCGGACCCCTTCGAGGTCGGCATCGGAGAAAGACACAGGGACGTCGAGACCTTTTGGGGGAGGGGCACTGTGAACCGAGTTGACCTCTCGGACGTAGGCCTTCCGGGAGGAATTAGAGGAGCCCCCCATGGGGCCTCCGTGGATCAGATGCAGAATCCGTTCCTCCTCGAACTCGGGTGTCTCTTCGCGTCGCTCGGAACGCTTGTTAGCCCCCCGAGGTGGAGGAGAATTGCGGTCCGCCCGATCGTTAGCCTTCACGAATTTGGCCAACTGCCCCCTCCGGATGAGGGCTTCGATCTCATCTCTCAAAGCCCGGCAGTCGTTCGTGTCGTGGTCGTGGTCCCGATGGTAACGGCACCATTTATCTTTGTTCCTCCTCTTTGCCGGGGTGTGCATCCTCGGAGCTGGAGGGATGACCCCCTCCTTCTCCACTTCCATTAGGATGGTAGAGACGTTAGTGGTGAGGGGAGTGAACTTCTCGAACCTGGGGGGAGGGCGACGCTGACCGCCATTGTCCTTCTAAGCTTTCTTGGACCCCTCTTCCCCCGTCGCCTTCCTCTTCGACCCTGAGGAGGGCCCCCCAAAGCTCGGAAGGGCTTCGGCCTCCTCGGCTCGGATATACTTCTCGCACCTCAGGAGGAGGTCGGCGAAGTCATGTGGGGGCTTCTTGGCTAGAGACGATCGGAGGTTGGCATTGAGAACGTTCGACTGGAACGCCACGGTCGCCACTGACTGGTCTAAGGAGGCGATAGACCTGACCTCTGCGGTGAATCTCTTCACATAGTCCCGCAGCTTCTCTTCCCTTTCCTGCCGCAGATTCAGCAGGGAGAGACTTGTCTTCTCGGCTCGCCTGCTACTCACGAAGTGAGTTATGAACAGTGTTTCAAACTGCTCGAACGAGAAGATGGAGGAGGGGGCGAGTCTGGAATACCATTCCCGAGCCGACCCCCTGAGGGTGGCAGGGAAGGTCCTGCAGAGCACGGCGTCGGAAGCTTGATGGATCAGCATCAGGGTCTTGAAGCTTTCGACGTGATCGACTGGGTCGGATTCCCCTGAGTACGTTTCAAACTGCGGAGGTTTGAAACCCCTCGACATGGGGGCCTCCATGATCGACCGCGAGAAAGGGGGTCGGCTGGGACGGACGGTTCCTGCTCGGGACTCCTCCTCCCTGTCCATGCGGCCGATACGCCTTTCCACCTCATGGAGACGGCGGATGAGGGCGTCGTCCCACCGCTGGTAATCGTATGACCCCCCGGCCTCCTCTTCATAGGAGGGAGAGCACGGACTGCGGCGCCGATAGTCCTGGGATCGGCGAGGACTGTATTGCTGCCGCTGGCGGCTGGGAGCCGGGGAAGGACTTCGGGTTCGACGGCGAGGACTGGGGTCCCTCGGGGGCGTCGGAGCCCTTTGAGCATTTTGGACGTTCTGCCGAAGGTTGAGGGCCTGTAGCACAGTGTCCTGAAATTGCAGGAACTCGGCACGAGTGATCGGTGCGTCATTGTTCCTCCGAGGATGCCGATCCGCAGGGGAATGCAGCCTCCTCCTCCTGCGTTCGGGAGACATTGCCCGGCCCCTGCGTTCCGGGGACCTCCTACCGTCTCGGCGACGAGGAGACCGCTCACCCTGACGCTGGCGGGAGGCTCCCTCTCGAGCCCGCCTCTCGTCAAGGTGGGTGCGGAGGTCGTCGTCCTTCTAGCGGTTCAGGAGCGTGTTGCGGAGGTCGGGATGATGAGAAGCCATCGAGTCCGAGGACCCATTATGGACCGAGACATGGTCCGGGTTGAGGGGCTGCTTCTGCTTCCGACCGTTATGGCCGGAAGGGCCATTGTTGGGTTGCTGCTTGGGAAGAGGAGGTTGGCCCTGCTGGGCCGGAGGAGGAAGGTCGGGCTGAGGAATAAGATTGAAGGGGGCTTCCTCTGTAGGGTCGGCGGGATTAGCTCCACGGTTTGACCCTCGGGATCTGACCTTCTTTGGAGGCATGGTTGGAGAGGACGACAGAGAAGGGGCTGAGGCTGTTCGTGTGGTTGTTTCCCACAGACGGTGCCAATTTGTTACCGCTGATTTCGGTGTGGGGGTAAACAGATAGAATTTGTGAGTCCGAGAACAACCTGAACAGTTGACTCAAGCCTTCTTGCTCCTGGCGCAACCTGCAAGGAAGTGCGAGACACCGGAGTTGATTCCGGCGACGCACCCTCCGACGCTTTTGTCAGTAATCAGAAGAGATTAAGAAAGAGCTTAAAAGTGGTGAAAAAGTGATTAACCTGTAACAGAGGTAGGAGGGGTCGTATTTATAGTCGCCAGGGGAGTTGTTTAAGGGCCTGATTTCCTGTGTAACAGCCGGGAGTAAAATCCTCAGTCTGTTTAGGAAACTAACCCCTTGATTCCCGGTGAGAGCAAATCAGGCCCGTTGATTGGGTCAAATCAGTGGCTCTGATTTGTCTCTTGCTAGTCTGGGCTCGCTTCGGGTCGGGACCCGTGCCCAATTGGAGCGGACCCATTGGTGGGTTATTGGATCTGTGAGAAGGAGATTTAGAACCCGCTTTGGACCCGCTTGTATGTGGAAATACCCTTTTTACCCCCGAGCTTCGAGATTCGTGCCCAATCTGGACGGTTCCGATTTAACCCCATTTTTAGCCATATCAGTTGCCAAATAACAATTAAACATAGATTGTAGTCTTGATTCTCTCATTTATATTCGAAAGAATCCGGAATCCGAAATTGTGGTAAGTTTTCAAAATCCCTATTTTGTTTTACAGTGTTGATTTTGATGTATGAGAGCTGTATACATTGGTAGTATAGTACAAGTGTTGTAGATTTGTTTTATCTAAGTAGTAATTGTGGAAATGTACTTATGAATTGTTGTTGATCTAGGGTTTGTGAAATGTTAAATTGTTGATCTAGGATTTGTAAAATTGTTGTTGATTAGTAAGAGCTATATTGGTAGTATAGTAAAATTGATGTAGATTAGATTCACGTAACTAATAGATATGTGAAGTAATTTTTATAGGAGATTGAGATGTGGATGACCTATATTGCTATCTTTGCGAACTTAGATTCATCTATTTGTAGTGTATGGAGATGTTGTGGTGGTGATTGTTTGTTAATGTTTAGTAATGTTTAGTAGTATTTTAGTACAAATTTTAGTATCTCTGGTCTCGTAATGTTTATTAATATTGTAGTTGACATGTTATATTTAATGTTGACAGGCAAATGGATCCTACACAACTATCTTCTTCCCATGATGTGGGTGCTTCATCTGGTACTTCGCATAGACCATGGGGACATCCGAATCCTTTAGATCCTACCGTGCTTTATCTGCAAGAGAGAAAAAACGAATGACAAGGGGTAGGAGAAAGGTTTGGGGGAATATGAGTATAGGTAACTGTGCAAATTAGAAACTAACTGATGTCGTTATTCAAGATAACGGCATCAATATAAAACTTGACGTTCGCTCAGAGAACAGCATAGGTTTATTTACTTTAACATTTCTCTCTCAGCTCACAATTGATATTGTTTTCTCTTTGGACAAAAAGTAATAGATGCCGTTATTTGGAATAACGGCACGAAACTTTTTTTCAAACAGATGTCGTTATTGGGAAGAACGACATCAAAATGACCTATGACGTTCTCTTCAATAACGTTTGTTGCTGACGTGTCCTTAACAGGGGCAGATCGCTAATTGTTTTCGGAAGTGGGTCAAGGAGCCAAATATTTTCAAAAAGTGGGTCAGTACGGCAAAATTTTCCGTATCAAGTAGAGCTAGTATCGGGCCCTATCGGTTCTGGTCCTGCACTACCCGGACCCAACCCGTGAGAACCGGATCCGGATCCGGTTCCAACTTAAAATAACCTTGCCTGTCGGGTTCATTTATCATAGCACGACAATTTTACACTTAAGTACATGAATAAATATTATCTTTATACATCTATCTTCAACAATTACTATATATATATGTATATCCCTATAACCTTATTATTCAAATTCTATATTTTGTTAGGTATTTTTTAACGGCTCTGGGTCAAATCCGGGTCGGAGCCGGATCCGGGTCTGGATTGGGCCTATTTTGAGCGGACCCAGACCAGGACCCAAAACTACAATGGGTCCTATTTTAGGACCCAGACCTGGATCCGTATAGATCAGGCCAGTTCCGGTCCAATTCCGGGTATCAGGCAATTATGACAATGCTAGTATCAAGTGGAGGTCATTTAGCAACTGCCTAACTATTGGATACAGATGCAGTGACTATAGCTTTTAAATATTTGTTAAACTAAGACCATCATATCTATAGTAATTGTAACATATTCTACTAAGCAGGGCTGTTCATATTTTGGTTAAAACCGATTACCGAATCGAACCGAACCGAACCGAAATTTACCAATTTGGTTCGGTTTTTCGGTTTTCGGTTTGGTTTTGATCCAAACCAAAGTTTTTTTAGAGAGTTCGGTTCGGTTTTTGGTTGGCTTCTAAATAAACCGAACCGAACAAAAAATCGAACTTTTTTTGGACCAAAATAAATTATACCCCTAGAATCCATCTCAAACAAAACACGGATGAACAGCCCTAATCTTCCCTATGATAAACTATTGTCAACAAATCTCCAATTTGTATGAAAATTAGGAATCTAATAATATGGTATAAAATGAACAAAACCTGGATTATGACTGCACGAACTACTTGAAGGAGGGTTAGGTCCAAAATGGTCGACTGTGACATGAGCTAGTTGCTTTCATATTGATCATGTTCCTCTTGTTGAAGAAAGTATTAGTGTGGGACTTCTTAGCCTACTATTAGACCCTAGCATTATCTTTTAGATTGGAACTATGTTTTTGGTGTTTATCTTTTCATTTTATAATTTCATTCTCCTGTTTCTTTCTTGCTTACTTCTGATGGCGCAATCATCTATTTCATTTTCTATCAAAATGAAGTTGGCTATGGAGCACAATCCTCCATGGAAGATCCTTCTTGATAGTATATCGATCTTATTTATTGCCAAAATTCTTGGTCTGGGAAGCTACCAACAATAGATAGTGACAGTGATTACAAGCAGTGGCGTAGCCAGGATTTCTATCTAGGGGGCGCGACACTTACTATTAAAAACAATTATAATAAACACATTTGCAAGCCTCAAAATATCATATATTACTATCAAATGTCACAAACTATTACAATCACTAAATAGCATTTTTCTTTAGCAGTAAAACCCCTCGAGATTTCATATTCTGAAAATATTGAATAATATCTTCATTGTCAATGGCATCCAATACATTTCTTTCAATATATGCAACTAAACAATCATTCGTCATCTTATCTTCCAATCGGTTTTGTAATGAAGTCTTGATGATTTTCATTGCAGAAGATACTCTCTCTACTGTTGCGGTTGCAACGGGTAATAGCAATGTCATTAAAATAAACTAGTAGTTAAACCTTCTCTATTTCCAACTTCAATCATTAGTTTACTCAAAGTAATTAAGTGCATCAAGCATTAGATGTTCATCTCATAAGTATATGCATAGAAAGAGTAAAAACTAATAGTTATAATTAGTTACCCACTTTGTGTTTGTTGTTTGATCTATTTCTTACTCCTCTCGAACTCCTCCCAGGTCTTCTTTGAATTTGCGATGAGATTTGTAAGTTGAATTCAAAAGAGGAAAAGAGAAAGAAAATGAAGGTGATTCATAATAGTATATGTTTGTACAAATAACCAGATTAGGCATTGAACAATGTGAAGTACAAATTTAATGTAGCGACTTGAACCTGGGTTTTCTCCAAATATCATGAAAATTTGTGAAAATGTTGCTCACATATATAAGATACGCATATAAAAAATTCAACTCTAAACTCCATGTGTTTAAATATAAAAAATTTCAAAATTTAGCTTAAAATTGGGACAAAAATTAACACTATAATTTGTACCCATTTGGGTTCTAATTTGATTACATATCATACTAATTCAGCCCATTCTCAAACAAATCAGTAACACTGAAACAGAAATTAACAATCTAATTATCCTATCATATATGAATTCACGAAATTTCAGAATATGAACCCTTATTATCAAAATGTACAAAATTTTTTACTTACAATAGGGTTTGGAATCGATCGACTCCTCGCTCTCTCTCTCTTCTGACCTCCTTTACAAACCCAGCTAATCACTTGTAGATTTTAATCCCTCTTACAAATTCATTATGAAGTGGGTTTGGGTTTAGTAGAGTGGAAACAAAGGAGCGGAAGAAGAAAGAGTAAAGTAAATCGGATAAAGACTAAATGGGTTGGGAATTTTACACATAAACCCTTATTAAATTTCTTTTTACTAAATATATATATATTTTTTTGATATTTTTTAAAATCCCAGGGGGCACAGCTGCACCCCCTGGGCATAGGGTAGCTACGCCCCTGATTACAAGTGCAAGCACAGCACTCTGTTAGGCCCACCCCTTATATAAATCAGATAATGATATGTGAAACAGTACAGGATGAATCACCCGGATCCAACAGGGCCTAGCTACTGTTTCTTCTTATATATGGAGTGAACAGTGACAAATCATTCTTCATATATATGGAGTGATGTCTTATATGATTAAACAATTTCAGTCTCATTTAAAAATTTCGGTTAGTTCGGTTATAAACCGAACCGATCCGATAAAATTCGGTTCGATTCAAACTATATTTTATCAATTTCGATTCGGATTTCAGTTTCAAATATACCAAACCGAAAATTTCGGTTCGGTTCGGTTATTTTCGGTTCGGTTTCGCACCGATGAACAACCCTACTACTAAGAATAGCAGCTTCGTCATATCACAATTAACAAGCAGGTTAGAAAAATACTCATATTTACTCCTTTCCCGGATCCGAAACTGACGAAGGAACTGCCTAAGCATACTTTTTCGGATCCGGAAATGGGATCTCCAATAGCTGAAGAGAAGATAATAAGTGTAACAAAGACTAGCATTAATTACACGACAGCCACTTGGAGTGAAAACATCATAATAATATATCATACCTATATGTTCTTTAATTTCCTGAGAAAATTTGAAGAGTCTGCACTGCATTTACAAATGGTATTCTGCAAATTATGCACTTGGGAGTACAATTCTCATGTATAAAATCCATGACTGATCAAAGAAGTTACATTAGTTTCTCTTGAAAATGATGTGATTCATACTAAATACTATACATATTACATAACATTAGCAGCACAAGGGCTTGCAAAACAAATTCTCTAGATTCAGCTCTAACACACGACCATGCCAATCAAAATTGGCATTCACAACCCAATCTTGCACAAACTCACAGATGGCTGTGGGAAAATTGATTACACAGGAAGCACATCCAAGGTCGTTAGAGTAGCAACACTACATCGCTCAACTGTTAGAAACTTCTCATATGAAAATTTCCTAGGTTTTAGACGAGCAGCTTTGTGAAATCTCAAAATCATCTCTGCACAATCCCTGTGAAACACCATGAAACAAATACTGCATTAGTATAAAAATCAATGTATGTGTAAATGCCAGGGACGCCAAAGGACTGATTCCGGAGTGATCTGCAGTGATCTCAGAGTCGGAGCATTCATGAAGAGCTGCTGAAATAGTTGATGTATCACTTTAGCTCTGTATATGGTTTTTACGTGCTTTGTGCACTTTCTTTTAAATGTGTAGTTGGCAGGTTAGTAGTAGTGCGTGTTGCACGTGTTTTGAGAGTGTGTCATGTAGCTTAATTGCCAGTCTCACTGCATATAAATAGGAATCTGTAATAAGAGATAAATATCAAAAAACCAATCAAGTTTCTTCCTCAAATCTTCCAATTCCCTAACCCTAGTTCTTGAGCTCCTCACTAATGGCAAAATCAATTGCTGTCAGGAATCCAACTCCTCCTGACAGTAAAGTAATTGAAGGATTAGAGGTAACAAACATAATGATCCACCATCAATTAGTTTTGGTTTCAGAAAGAGCTATCAGTTTCAAAGCCTGCATGCTTCCTAGTAATTCACTTTTAATTTGTGTAAACTCTACCTGCTTTCAAGACTCCTATTCTAGACTCCTAGTGTTATTGCATATCTATCTAAAGAAAAGGCAGTCAATTTTTTTTCACTATTTATCAAATACTTGTCAGTAATGAAATAATTGTCCAATAAACCAATCTCTGTTATAATATATATCTATCTATGAACTTGAGATAGCACATAAATAATATGCATGTTGTAACCCCTATTTCCATTAATACGTATTTTAAAAATATTTTTCCGTATTTAAATCCTCAGCATCTTATAACTATTCTTCCTTAAATGATTTTATTATTTAAACTATTTTTGGAGCCCAATTGTTTATTATAAGCCCAAGTTTGCATTTTGATTTTATTAATTATTAATGTGAGCCCAGTTGTTATCATAAGCCCAATTCCATATTTTGATTTTATTTATTTATATATTTAATCTGAGCCCAAAATTTACCCCAATACCCTAATTGTTTTATTTAATATTTTGAGCCCATGAACCAAGCTCAAACCCACTAACCCAGTACCCATCTCTATACTTGTACAGACTAATTATCCCACACCTACCCGTATACAATTTCTTCACACTTTCCCCCACTCTTCAATCCCGTACCCCAACTCCCCACTTTGCGGACACATTCTCCCATGCCCCTTGTAACTACCCCCACTCTCTCTCAAGTCCCACCCCATTACTTTATATTATATTACTATATATTTAATTCCCCCCCCCCCCCCGTTCTCTCTCCGACTCCATCCCCATCCACCTCTGTCTCCAAACCGAATAAACCCCCCGTTTCCTCTCTTCTTCCTCCCCTCTGTTTCCCAAAACCAAAACAGAAACCCAAAGAACCTTTCCCTTCGCCTCCGCGAAGCCCGCCATTGCCAACCCACCTCGAGCTCCACAGTCATCGTCCTCCATCTCCTTCCCCGCCGCCCTCCTGCCCACACGCTCGTCCTCAACTCGACGCCATCCCTCTCCCCAACCACCTTCGAAGCACCCCCGTCGTCTTCAATCTCCGCTCGTCTCCCGCTCGAATGCTCCTTCCCATCGCCTGCACCCTGCTCGCGGCGTCACCAGCACCATCACCCCGACCTCGACAGCTCCGTCTCCTCCGTCGAGCAACTCTTCCCCGCTCAACCCCATCTTCCTCGCCTCTCCACGAGGCAGCAGAAGCCTCATCACTCTCCGCAGTACCGCTGTCGACTTCCGCTCCGTCGCGACCTCAGTCGAGCCCTCCGCTCTCCTCCGTCGTCACACCAGCACCGCCCTCCTTCTGCTCGAACCATTGCCGAAGTCGAAGCTTCCCCCAGTCGCGACCACCACCTCTCCCATCGTGCCTTCTCCTTTCCCTGTTCGCCATTGCCGCGACCCCCCGTGCAGCCTCTCCCTGAGCGCGTCGTCGCCTGAGCCTTCCCCTCGCCTCGCCGCTCCCGTCGCCTCCGCCTGCCACCGTTGCCTCCTTCGCTATTGCCTTCTCTGCCTGAGTCCATTGCCGACCCCCGCTCATCGCCCTCGACTGCTCCACAGTCGCTCGCCGTTTCCCCCTCCCTCGTCGCTCTCCGAAGTCGCCGCCACTCAGCCCATTCCCGCGCGCTCTCTCTCTCTCTCTCTCTATGTCGAAGAAGGTGAAGAAGAACATGATTTGGGGTTATTGATTTCCTGTTTGGGTGTTGTGGTGTTTGGTGGTTGTTGGAAGAGGGATTTGATTGTATTGGTACTCTTGGGTGTTTGCTGTTGTGTTGGTATAGAGAGAGAACTGAATTGCTTGGATTATTGTATTGGTATTTATTGGAGTTTGGTGTTGTGAAGTGGAGTTGGTGTGTTGTTGTCTTGGAGTTTGTGAAGGAGTTGTTGCTGTTTTGGAGAAAGGAGATTACTTTATTGTTGTTTGGATTATTTGGAGTTTGCTATTTTGGCGTCGCTGCCCGAAATTTTGATCCCGTTATTCTAGTGTTCCGTATAATCGTCATCGACTAACAGACAAGTATCTCTTGTACAAATTCGTTGTTCTAGTACAAGCTAAACAGTTAAAATCCCCGATTACGCCCGATTAATTCCCGATTAATCACTAATCGGAAGCTAAGCAATTATTTTTTAGCGATTTATAATATTTCAATAGTTAGCGATTTAATCGGGAATAATCGGCCGATTAGTGGTTCATCGGCCGATTTTATGTGGCTGATTAACCGATCAAATCTCCTCTAACTTTCATATTCGTTTGCATTATTTGGGCTCAATCCGGCCTAAATTCAAATTCAAAATTCAAACCCCTTCTGGTCCTCGCGCAAACCCAAACCCAACATATTGTCACTCTCTTCTTCTTTCTCGTGCAAATCCAAACCCAAATCCAAACTGATTCTCTTATTCTTCCTCGAGCAAACCTAAACCCGACCCGCCGTCGCTCTCCCTATACTGTCGCATACTTGACCCGGCCCGCATTTGCACCTCCTCTTGTTGCTCGCACTGCTCCTCCCCGATTGATTTTGTTTGATAGAACCGACCAGCAAATCCGATCCGACTCACATCCAGAATCTAAACTCAACTCAAACCAAACTCTTTTTTTTTCTCTGTAACTATATGTTCCTATTTGATAATCTCATAATAGTTTTATGATAGGATTTATGGTTGCTAGATAATGTGGATATATCTTTTTTTTAATTATATATATACGATTTTTCCGATTTAAACCCCGATTATTTTCTGATTAACCGATTAATCACTAATCGCTCCTAGACCGATTAGTTCCGAAAACCGATTTTAACTGTCTAGAGTACAAGCTTCTTTGCAAAATACCGCAAGTATATTCCTTGACTCTATTCGTATTATACATAATCTATCGATCCCGTATTCGTACATGATCGCGAATACTTTGTCACCATATGCATTGCATGAACACGATACACATATATACTCTTAAAACTATATAGGATGTTGTACATGAATTGCTTGTCTTGTTACTAGTTTGCATGTTATAATATCTTTTTGATTAAGTTTGCTCATGCCATTAATCACATCAACATGTTAATAAACCCTAAAATATGTTTTCCTGCATTGTATAAGTCTTGACACTCGATCCTGTTATGTTACCCGTCCTTGTTGCATATAGTTATTGTTCATGTTGATTGTAATAAAAAGATAACAAGTCGGGGTATAAGAAAAAAGATTTAGTAGTGAGCAATATAGAAGAGCGTACTCGGACGGGAGCTCGTAGTTTCCCGATGCAAGTTACAAGTTACAAGTTGCAAGTTTGCAAAATTACAGGTTTACATGTGCACGTTACAAGTCACACTACATGTTCCACATTGCATGTATCTCGATACAAGATACAATTGACATGATATGTTTTTCCGAGTACGTGACCTATAGAATCCACCACTAGTCTAAACTTCACTTGATTGCAAGTACCAACCATGTGGTATGGGACGCATGAAGTACTACCTAGTTAGATTAATAAAAGACATGAGATTAACACGTGCACTTGCATGATCCAATTACATGTTACATGTTCCTGTTGACTTGTTTATATGTTACACGTTCATGTTGATACGTTTGTTTGCTTACTCGTTTACATGTTACATGTTTCTATTTGATTTATTCACTTGCTTTCATGCATGCTATTTGTTCCACGAGGTCTTGTTCATAATTCTGTTTGCATATTGTATTTCTCCTATTATATGATTTTTGATTCTCTGTTCTTCCTCTGCTTTTGTTTTGATTTGTACTGTCCCGTTAGCTTGTACCACTTGCGGCCCGTGACTTGCATTAACAGGTACCCCTTTGTTTCTCCTTTTTGTAATAATATGCTTGCAGGCCCAGATGGAGAATTACCCGAAGGTGTTGTTGAGCAAAGATTTTAGTCTTGTTTATTTTCATGCTACTTTAGTTCTTGTTTTATTCATGTACTTTTTGTTGTAATGCGGGCATATTTGACCCGTAACTATGTTTCTTTTCCAGCTATTGGTTATGTCTTGTATTATGTCATGTACTATATCATGTACTTTGTTATCCTATTGTGATTTTATATGCTTGGTGGTTGATATTGCTATCTTGTTGTTGAGTTAACTATACAGCTTATGAATGATGTATTCGCATCATTCGCTGGGCCTCAGTTACGTGCATGTGTTCCCGTATTCTGGAAAGCAAGGCGTGACACATGTTCATTCTTTTACTGTTGCAGTTCTCTTGTACATATAAACTATTTCTCTCCCTTCACATATTCAACTCCTCCGAGAGTTTTGCACAATTTTCAGGTTCTCTTATTCTGTAATACAACATTTCAACAAAAGAGAGGATGCATATTTTTTTGCATGCAAATATGTATGTAACTATGTATAAAAGATTATGAAATAATAATGTGCTACCAACAATAATATTAAGGAGAAATTTATCTCTATGTTTTAAGGATAAATGGTAAGCCCCCCACATTATATTCAAAGGACTCGGTGACAACCACGAATACAAAGAATTTTTACAAAAGACTTAGACAATAGAAAGATACCTGAGTTGTGATTCTTCATAGCGAGCATGTTTCCTCAGAAGCCGTGTCCAAGCTGGGGCTATTTGGAGGGTGCAACGTGCAACATAAATTGCCGATGCACACAGCAAGGATGGTCTATATTTTGAAGCTTCATATTCCATGAGACATAATTCTATAAGATAGAACGCTAGATGTTCAAGCTGCAAGCAAATGAAAGAAGCTTCTGTTAGCGGAACAATAGCAATGAATCACTATAACAAAACTTAAAAAAAGGGCCTTGAAAAATCATGGTGCACCTTTCTGCCAGATTGTGCAGCTTTCAAAAACCTCAACACGAAAACATATGGAGTAGGCATGTTTAGCCGAAACAGTAACTTTTTTAGGATAAGCTTCTCCTGGAAAAGCAAAAGAAATTGCTGTTATATGTCACAATTTAGTTCTAATCTTTATCCTTCTATATAAATAGAAAATACTGTTATAACAAGGGAGTTGGGATGTGGTTGTATGAAATGCAAGTATGTGGCTTCTCGCATGTCTTGCACGGCATGCTGCATGTGCACTTTTCATCTCAATAAAATTGTAAGTCATTGGAGGGGATAAATGAGGCTTTTGATGTCTAGCACTATAAATGCAACATTTAAGATTGACGGTAGTTATAATGCAACGAGAGGATAAAATAAACTTATTGAAGCTATAGTGATATAAAGGAAAATTTGTGAATTGCTGCACATGCTGAATGATCAATGGGTAGTACGTCACGGGACTCACCATGGCAAGCATCTGATCTCTTGTGTACAAATTTGCAGATATACTGATCAATTCATTGATCTGTAGCAATTTAAAATTGTGAGGAAAATATGTGATATGTAAGTTTGCAACTGATCATAGCTTAGCAAAAGTACAGATGAAGATTTGAATTAAACCTTTGGATGCCAGTAGTCTTCATATTTAGAGGCTAGCAAAAGCGAAGTAAGACCAACCATTTGCAATTCACCCTTTTGAACAGGAATCACCGAAAGAACTCTGTCCAGAAGCTCTACCATGAGAAAGAGGGTCTCTTGCATCAGATTAAATTTGTGGTGTACCTGAGGGAAAATAAACACAATCCACTTTGTTCCAACACCAAAAGAACAGAAGCAAAGAAATGCAACAAGAAAGAAGAATCATATAATACTTCAATTAACCAGTTAACGAGAATGCTCCTCATCCTTGGAGAAACATCTGACTGTATGACCATGTAGTTTGTCGGTAACGGATTCTGAACCTGACGATAAAAACGACAACAACAAAGTTGCAAGAGATTGGTTAGGTTTATAGCTTGTTATAAAATTATGCTCAAAGAACAGAGTGCACTAAATGGCCATGTTATAATTTTGGTGAATGAAGAATTCACAAGAACTTAGGTTAACGTCAGGTATCAGTATCACCTCCATCGTCCAATAATATTGGTAGATGTCATCAACATATTCCACAACTTCTAAGGGGTTTTTGCTGTCATCAATATTGACCAAGGCATCCTCCTTGATAAAGTTGGCCGACTGGGAAATTTCTCCCATGATCTGGCAAAAGTGATGTCATTATAAGGTTAATGTAATGTAGTAAGAGAATGTGAAAAGCTAAGATACCTCAGATCTTGCCACTAATGATGACGTGTAGGATTTCCGACGATTACGGTTTGATCTTGAAATAACAACTTTCACTTGGTCATGGGAGAAGCCACTGGCACCAGAGTCAACCTTTACTAGGGCACATCCTTGAGATGTAACTGATTCATTATCACTACAACTCGAACTGGTTTGTTCTCCTCCTCCCATAATCTCGCATGGTTTGGTAGTAAGCGATTTTTCAATATTAGATTTAAGCATGATTATCGGAGCCCTTCTCAGTTTGATGTTGGTCTGCATGCTGGGTGCATTTGCCTGGCAAAACAAAGTAACCATTATCAGAAAGATAGGCTTCATTACATTCCAGATATAATTATTTCTTCTTTTAATAACTCAAGTATTGTAAATGCTTTAATATAGTGACTTGATGCCCCAATTTTAGAAAGTAGATAGAACTATCAGGTTATTGTATAACCTATGGTCCTATTGACATGCATAGGAGCGCAATAATGCCTTGAGCTCAAGGTATAGCCTTTCACAGTTTTTGAGATAAGCAATCATGTCTCTCCTATTATGAACTTTCTGGTTAAATGCATTCCTTATATATCTTTTGTGCAAATAGCAAAATTCAAAGAAAAATGGTGTTGAGTCAATTCATTCGTACTAAAATGCAGAAAGAGCAATAAGATCCGCATGAACTATTACTTCGGGTTAAAGCATGCATATACATGGGTGATGACTATAGCAGTAGAGGTAAGTTCCATTCAACAACTTTAACAGTTTTATGTTTCAGAAGAATTATGATAAGCCGAGCAAGTTGAAGTAACTAGAGCAAAAGATAGTTGGATATTACCTATAGAGAGTAGAAAATT
Source organism: Hemerocallis citrina (assembly GCA_017893485.1). Lineage (NCBI taxonomy): Eukaryota > Viridiplantae > Streptophyta > Magnoliopsida > Asparagales > Asphodelaceae > Hemerocallis > Hemerocallis citrina. Next base: position 109,734,426 of record CM030366.1, on the reverse strand, counting down.
TTAACCACAAAATGTATCTAAAAAGTTATATATTTGGAGTTCAAGAAAAACATTAAGAAATGCAGCAAAAATAAAATGGACTAAGTTCCTTGAGAGCAAGAAGATGCACAGGGAAAAACTGATTGTATGGCAGATGTCATACACAAAAATTAACAGGAACTATATAATGATGAAGTGATATGCTAACTGAGTTGAAATATCATAGAGGGGAAGACTGTACAAAAGGAACATTATTTCATTTTATAGAATACAAGATGTACCCTGATGAAAACTGACTAAATTGAGATATCTTACATACCCCCACAGGCTTTCTTGACAAAGTATTCCTATCCTGAGCCTTCTGGCTTGCAAATGACAATCTACCAGAAAATTTTTGGTATCAAATACAGAAGATGACATGTTCTAAAATGAACAATCTAAATTTGTATTTTACTTATTATTGATAAAAAAAATTAAAATAATAATAATAATAATGAGACAACCAGTAAGAGGGCTGTGTTACCTTGGCCGAGAAAGCTTCACACCCTGATTTCTGCGTGAAAAAGGATTCCAACGTGTAAGCAATAAAAAGATTTAGACTAAGGTGTCACATATAGCTTAATTTTAAATTCCTATATCCCATATAATATTGACATTTGAACATGAAATTCATCACCAAATTACTCTAGAAAGAACTTTTTCAAACGAACCAAGAAAGAAAAAATTTAGATTGTATGGCTACAGCAAAGAGAGTTACAAATATTTTGAGCTTTCAGGTGGACGGTTATTTTGACGGCCTTGACAGCTGTTGACTGCAGAAAGCATTTTTCCTCTCTCACTAGTTGTTTTGATGGCCTTGACAGCTGTTTTACCCGCATAATTTGTACAAAGTTTCAGTACATGAATATTGTGGAAACACCCCAGGCATTCACAAACTAGATTTTTTATTTTTGTTAGATGTTTTACAGAGGAAAGCTAAATAAGATAAAGCTCACCATGCTCATTGAGTATTTGGATGGCTCTTCCAGAATTTTTGACAGTTTCCTGGAACAAAACATAAAGGAAAAAAATTAAAATAACTTTCTTCTAACAAAATTAACCATAACACATAAACATAGTAATCTACATATTCAAGCAAATAAATCTTTAAATACGGGGAAACATAAATTCCACATGCCAGTTACCATATAAGTTGCTAGGCGGTAGTCGAACGGCTGATGGGGGCCTAGCGCCTACACCTTGTAAGCGGGGCTTAAGCATCTAGGCTCTAGGTGGTTTTATTTATTTATTTATTTATTTATTTGATTATTTATTAATTTATCAATCTTTGGGTTTTGTTTCATTGTTGCCCATTCTTACACTTTATTGCTATCCATTCCTACTCTTGAATTTTCTCCTTACAATTGCAAGAGAGCTTTACAAAGTTGAATCGGTATATTATTGTATCGGTGAACATGACGAATATCCATCCAAGATTACAGCTCCTCTTAAGGACTGTTAATGCATCAACACTACCCACTTGGAAATAGGAATATAAGAATATTAGTCTCTGTCAGCTTCAGCAAACTATAGTTTGAATGTTTGATGGCCAAAATTTATAAAGATGACATATAATATATGTATAAATGTACAATTGAGTTATTGTTATTGACATGGTCTGTCTGAAATGGAAAAAAAATGCACGGTTTACGAGCATTCTGTCACTAGGAAAATATATTAATTTAAAGAAAAAGATGTTCACTTATGGTGGAAGATACTGCTAATTTATTCATTAGTATCACTTATAATTTAAACACAACGACTTTAACATCCTCAGAATAATGGATAGTGTGCTACTCTGCTTAACAAATCCAATATATACA